>CAHIKZ030000998.1:187500-277500 GCA_903632075.3 Acanthosepion pharaonis | reverse complement strand
AACTGAAGCTACCCAGTCCTCGCTTTCCAGCCGTGACGGAGTTTAAAAATATCTACGCAGCCTTGTCGGCGATGAATTACATACCTGCCTAAACCCCTTGCCGCCTTTGCTTTAGTCAATCGCTATTCCACGGACCATGTCCAGAAAACTTACATTTAATTCATCTGCCGTGTCCCTTCAGGACGTGAGAGATCATCGCTATCCTAAAATTTCTGCCAAAACTGAGAATTGCTGTTATATCTGAACTGAAGCTACCCAATCCTCTCTTTCCAGCCGGGACGAAGTTTAAAAATATCTACGCAGCCTTGTCGGCGATGAATTACATACCTGCCTACAACTCCTTGCCGCCTTTGCTTTAGTCAATCGCTATTTCACGGACAATGTCCAGAAAAGCTACATTTAATTCAGACCTTTATAGCCAAGACCCACCAATCTACGGACACGGAGACAAATCTTCTGCATTCGGTTCGTATTCGTGAGAAAATGAAATAATATCAATAAATCAAAATGTCTCAGCCTCTCGTATCCGACGATGCCCGTCTATTAGGGCGGCTAGCTAATCCCCGGTAAATTTGTGTTTGTTCAACCGCCACATAGCACACCTCTGGATTATACAACTATGCTGAGAGGAGCATTGCTCTTTTTGCTCCCAGACGTAACCGAACGTGGGGAAAGGACGTCCCCTCTGAGACACATTGGTTTCCATAACCGATTGACTACTGAACTCTCAGATATTTTATTTATTTATTTAGGATATTTTATTTAAAATATATATATATATATATATATATATATATATATATATATATATATATATATATTAGAATATTAATATAAAAACATATAAGAATCGCTACACAGTCGTGTTTCAACAGATAACGATGTTTTTGTTGGAATACCACCCAAAAAGTGTGAGTTCAATACCCGGTTAAGCCAGTGGAGAACTTGGAGAGGAGAATTAACAGGAGATAACTGATAACTGACATCCATTAAACATGTCACGTGGAACTAGAATAGTCTACCCCAGTGAGCGAAATAAAGGGTTCAGTTCGACATTCCAACCACCTGAAGAAGGGCGGAGCGTACAACGGCCGAAACGTTGTAATAAATATGGCGACAAAGGTGAGGACAATAATCCGAATAATGTAAATAATTTATATATATATATATATATATATATATATATATATAATGAAATGGACAATCCGTCAATTATTTTAAGACATTTTCATGTTTATAAGACATGTTCATGTTTTATAGATACAAATCTTTAAGTAAATTCTCTGTTTATAATAAACAGTATTAAACAACATTTACCGGCCTGAATGTCCGAGAAATTTTTGCAGAAAATATTCGATCTCCGACAGGAATCGAACCTGTATCCTATACGGAACCGTCATTTAGCCTGACGTGCCTTAACCAATCGAGCCACGGTCAGCAAGGTCGATTTTAAACTACAATCTTCCATGAATCTCTCACGTACATTCATATCTGCTCAAAGCGTATCCAAATGTAAACAAATGACGTCACACATTATGAAATGGACAAAGTCCGACAATTGTATCTATAAAAAGAATGTATAAAAATAAAAATGTCTTTAAAAAATAATTGTCGGACTTTGTCGACACTCCACCGATGAAACAAGAAAAGTCTACCTTCGATTGTTCCAACTATGCGCAAGGTTGACTTGAATGCGACCATTGTAACAATACCTATCTTTTTCATAACCTAATTTCGGGACCAAAAAAGAAAATGGACATATCAAAGAGAGATTGAGAACTTTGTTTCACTAGGTGTATATATATATATATATATATATATATATATATATATATATATATATATAATTATTCATTTAAAATATGATTCCAATTCGAGACATAAGAGGTCTCATGTTTCAAAACAAGAGCCGAAAACTTCAATATAATTATTTGAATTAAATTGAGTTAAAGTAAGCTCTGTCCCATCTTCAAGCGAAATTTTTTGGGGGGAATAACGTATTTTTGAAATTTACGTGTTTTAATAATTAAAATCAAAATTTCCATGGTAACACCTTGGGCGAATTGTTTAAATTGGGTAGGCGTGTGTTGGGTGTTAATAATAAGTATCAGTATAGAGTTAGTTTCATAGATGTCAAGTCAGGGAAAGGTGGGGGGGTCTAAATTTGAAACGGAAGATGTATTAACCCTAGTCTGGTATGCGTGTCTATGGAGATTTATTTATTTTTTTATTTTATTTTTTTATGAAAGGGATTTGTGCATATAAAAACTGCCGTAACGTTTGTTTTTTGACGACTTCATAAAGGGTTATCTTTTTTGTAGGGTATTTAAACTATTTATTTGGGCTATGGATTATGAAAGGTATTATATTGTATGCTTGTTCTTAGCTAATTATTCAAACCATGAATCTGATGATTGGGCTATGGATTAATCAAGTTATTATATTGTATGCTTTTTTTTAGCTAATTATTCAAACCATAAATCTGATGATGTCGACAAAAAACCGTTAACTCATGTCTATTGTTTAATAGATTATTATTATTTAGAAGCTTAATAATGTGCAATTTCTCATGGAGGCACAAAGGGCATGGGTCATCCCAAGTTTTACATGTTCTAGCTCTGTTTATAATTTTCCATATATATATATATATATAAGGAGAATAAGCGCTCCTTGGTAAATATCCAAATTTCTGTATGCAGGCTTCATCTTAAATTGTTTACCGCGCACCCACCATACCATACACCAAACACTCAAATTTTAAATACCATATTTTAAATACTTACGTTGTTAAGATGAACGCTCCATTCGGACAGTTTTTACGTGATAACCGCTACTTTGTGGAACATATTCCCTTGAGGATGTGTTACCGATCACTATAATCTTAACCTCTTCAGTTTTAGTTTCGACCGTTATCTAGTCCTGGATTGGACGATAAGCTACAACCTACAGCAAGTCTTCTGATCAGGGGATTGGGACCAGCTGTTAATTACTGCTGTTCCCAGATACACCCTGACACGAAGTAGTAGCACTTGTTACGTATGGCAAATAGTGAATCCACAAACAAAAACAAAATACTATAAAATTCTAAGATTCATTTTTATATAAAAAATTTTCCCATTTATGCTAAAATTACCAACAATATATATATATATAGTAAAATGAAAAACAATAATTGTTTATAGCAAAAATAACAGCAACACATTTTATCACAAAATGAATAGCAATATATTTTTATCGCAGGATGACAGGCAATACATTTTATAGCAAAATGTCAAGCAAAATATATTTTTATAGAAAAATGACAAGCAATGCATTTTTATCGCAAAATGACCAGCAATACATTTTATAACAAAATGACAAGCAATATATTTTTTATCGCAAAATGAGCAGCAATACTTTTTAGTAAAATGACGAACAATACATTTTTATAGCAAAATGACAAACAATACATTTTATAGCAAAATGACAAGCTATATATATTTTTTATAACAAAACTAGCAGTAGAGCCCGGGGATGTAACAGTAAGAGATTGATCAAGTATCGACCATCATAAAGACTGAAAAATAAAATTGACAAAGATTATTGTTTAAGGTTGACGGACACGGATGTCTTAATTAGTTTTATTTTATTTTTTTTACGAATTGGTGAAACAAAAACATTGTTTTCAATCGTTATGAGTCTACAGATTGAATAGAATTTTATTATAAACAATTGTCTTTAAATGAAATTTTTAAAGCATTCTGAATGTAAAAATAAAGAAAAAAGTGTGCAAGACAATAAGAAACACTACCTGCCAAAAAAAAGTGAAGTTTTGTTGAAATCGGTTGAAAAATGTAGGAAATCCTATCCCATATATAAACGAACACACACAACCAACCAACCTGGGTTTTATAATAAGTATAACTCGATAACTCGATATTAATAAGTATAACTCGATATGAGTTGTCCCCCTTTCATTAATGCTTCTTAATCGTGTTTTCAAATTGATTTCGTGCAAAAACAATTGTGTTTTTCCAATTTTTGATGCTGTCAGAACCACCGCAAGTAATTTTACGTAGTACTGTGAAGTTTTGTTGAAATCGGTTGAAAAATGTAGGAAATCCGATCCAATATATAAACGTACAGACACACACACACACACACACACAATCTGCGTTTTATAATAAGTAAGATGTCATCCAATACATTTTTAAAGCAAAATACAAGCAAATATTTTTATAGCAAAATGACCAGCAATACATTTTTATAAGAAAATGAGCAGCAATACTTTTTAGTAACATGACGAATAATACATTTTTATAGCAAACTGACAAGCAATATATATTTTTATAACAAAATGTAATACAATGCATTTTTATAGCAAAATGACAAGCAAACATTTTTATCGGAAAATGACCAGCAATATTTTTTGTAGCAAAATGTCAAACAATACATTTTTAAAGCAAAATGATCAGCAATACATTTTTATAAGAAAATGAGCAGCAATACTTTTTAGTAAAATGATGAACAATACACTTTTATATTAAAATGGCAAGCAATATATATTTTTAGTATAATGACCAGGAATAGATTTTTATAGCAGAAATACCAATGTGACATTTTATAGCAAAATGCCCAGCAATACAATTTATTTCTAGTTGAAGTCATTAATTTGCATTTGAATTATTTAGAATCCAGCATCAAATAAGCCATACAGGTTGATATGCCGCTTAACAAAATCAACCAATCAACCGTTATCTATTATAACTCTTCAGCATTTTTACCTCCTCCTATTTCTCCTTCTCTTAAGCGCATAAAACAATCTTATTCAATAATCCTCTATCTTTAGTGGCTCTTGGGCCATTTATTTAGTGATAAGTAATATAAAATAAATATCTTGTCTTTTGTATTTCTATTAATATTTTTCTCAATACTGCCCCTTCTAGTCCCCTATTCTGCCATATCTTTACATAGGTACCTTCATGAGATCGCTAAAAACAGATGAATAGCTTTGTCATACAGAAAAAAACGTGCTAAAATTTTATATGTTATTTTACTAGTTCCGGTGATACAAAGAGAATCAAGGTTTTTTTTTTAATCAAAATTTAGAATGTTCTAAAAAGAAGGAAAAAATTTTTTTAAATAATTATAAAAACTTTGGTCTTTCCTCTTAATAATAACATAAGCATTTAGACGCTAAAATTTTGCTTTCGTCAAGTTTGGCGTCTTTTTCCTCACGCTATACTCTTTTTTTTAGCGATCTCGTGAAGGTACCTACCTTTACATAAGCTCGTTACGTGAGTTACTCAGTGTTTTCCCTACCACGCTTACTCCCAATATAACCGAAGTTAAGCAACGTCAAGCCTGGTCGGTACCTAGCTTGGAGTAAAATGTTCAAAGACCTTCGGTAAAATAAATACGAGCACCCTGACTGATTGGCGTTTGTTTACATTCGTAAAAACAATACGCTAGAATTAGCAGTTTTACTCTATCGAGTGCTGATGGCATCGGGGTAGAAAATCCGTCGGGTTTCGATCCCGGCTTGAGGCTTTCGGACGTCTAGTCACACTGAGAAACTGTGATACCGCAAAAACAGTACTCTCTGAATCAATACACACACACACATATATATATATATATATATATATATATATATATATATATATATATATATATATATATATATATATATATATATATATATATATCAAAGGAAAAACAATACATCTCGAAAAATCCGGTAATAAATTTATTTCAACAATATGTTTAATATATTGTCTGGATAAATTTAAACCATTTTGTAATTTCGGTCTGATAAGACAGATATTAAAAACTTACCTGCTAAAATAGATTTAATACCCGATTTGCTGGTAATATTTTTTCTTCAAAAATGTATTGCTGGTAATAGTTTATCCTAAAAAAAATTACTGCTTGTATTAATGCCTATTTTTACACTTTCTTAATGTTTTGACACCAGTTTAGGGGTTAACTATTTGCCCATAGCTGGGACCCCTAACAGGTGCTACCACCCCGGGACAAGGTTAACCTGGGAACACCAGCAATTAAGAGGTGGTTCCACGATCCTCAAAAGCTCCTGATCAGAGGCCTTGCTGTTGGAAGTAGGTTATCGTCTTACCCAGGACGCGGATTTGGTTTATCGTCTTACCCAGGACGGGCTTAAAATAAAGTACTACTCTGAGAGTTTTCCCCCGCTAAGAATTGCCCCTATGTAGATCCGACTCCCGAGAGAGTGCTTCATCATCATCATTTTAACATGAACACATCTTTGTAGTGGATGAATTTTAGTAGTTAAAGAAATTGACATAATATGACGTCCCTGGGTGGATTCATTTTTTTTTTTTTTTTGTCAGTAAAACAAAAAGATTTCATATGATTGGTTTGGTTTCTTTTGTTTTACGGCATATCAACCTCAGTGGGTTATTTAATGCAGACAACATTTTTTTATTTATGGTAATATTTTTCCTTTAAAAAGTATTGCTGGTAATAGTTAACTATTTTCCCATAGCTGGAACCCTAACAGGTGCTACCACTCTGGATCAGAGGGGACCTGAGAACACCAGCAATTAAGAGGTGGTTGCACGCTCCTCAAAACCTCCTGATCAGAGGCCTTGCTGCTGGACGAAGTTTATCGTCTTACCCAGGACGTGGATGTTGTTTAACGTCTTACCCTGGACGAGATTTCATATGAAGTAAGGGAAGGAAAATCAAGAGAGAAAGAGCTTGTTAACCTCTACACAAAAATTGACATTCTAGGCTCATGGGATATAATATTAGAAATTATACGATTAAACTGTTTTTTTTTATTATTATTTTGTTTTTTATTTTGTTTTGTTTTTTTACTTTGTTTTTTGTTGTGTTTTTTAACTTGCTTTTTTTTGTTTTTGTTTTATTAACAAAATTTCTTAGACAGAAGTTTTTTTAACGTTATGTTTTATATAGTGTCTTTTGTTTTATTTATTCCTTTTTCTATAGTGGTCCTCATTCAAGCATTAAATTTGATCTAATTTGTTAGTCGACAACAAATATATAAAAAAGCAACTTTGATTGATGAATCGTTTGGCCAATGTCAGATAAATTCGAGAAACTTCCGTGTCGTATTATTGCCACAGGGTCATATGAGCGCGTTTAGGGAGCGAAAATGATTAGTCGTTGGTCCAAGACCGGTTAAGAGAAAGCAGCGAAATGGCCGATTAAACGGAAGAGGAATTAAAATGCTGGGAAAAGCAGAGTTAAACTGAAGGAAGAAGAATGAAAATAATGAAGAATATGTGAAAGAAAGAAAGAAAGAAAGAAAGAAAGAAAGAAAGAAAGAAAGAAAGAAAGAAGGGAAAATGGAAGGAATAAAGAAAGAAAGAAAGAAAGAAAGAAAGAAAGAAATGAAAGTAAAAACAAGGAACAAATAGAAGGGTGAAAAGAAAGAAAGAAAGAAAGAAAGAAAGAAGGGAAAATGGAAGAAAGAAAGAAAGAAAGAAAGAAAGAAAGAAAGAAAGAAATGAAAGTAAAAACAAGGAACAAATAGAAGGGTGAAAAGAAAGAAAGAAAGAAAGAAAGAAAGAAAGAAGGGAAAATGGAAGGAAGAAAGAAAGAAAGAAAGAAAGAAAGAAAGAAAGAAAGAAATGAAAGTAAAAACAAGGAACAAATAGAAGGGAAAAGAAAGAAAGAAAGAAAGAAAGAAAGAAAGAAGGGAAAATGGAAGAAAGAAAGAAAGAAAGAAAGAAAGAAAGAAAGAAATGAAAGTAAAAACAAGGAACAAATGGAAGGGTGAAAAGAAAGAAAGAAAGAAAGATCAAATGGAAGGGTGAAAAGAAAGAAAGAAAGAAAGAAAGAAAGAAAGAAAGAAAGAAAGAAAGAAAGAAAGAAAAAGAAAGAAAGAAAGAGATGTGAGATGATTTCAAGAGAAGTTGTGGAAAATGAGGTTGACAGTCGTGTCAGTCATCTTTGGAGCGCTGGAAACGGTTCACAATACGAATGAAGAAAGACTAAAGAAGAAGAAGAAGACGAAGAAAAGGAGGAAAAGTTGAGGAAGTGAAGGGAGGAAAGTCTTCAAAAAATAGAAAAAGGAAGGTGCCGAAGAAGAAGAAGAAGAAGAAGAAGAAGAAGAAGAAGAAGAAGAAGAAGAAGAAGAATTGAAGAGAATAGAAAAAAGCAGACGAAGAAGAAGAAAAAGAACAGAAGAAAATAATAAATGAAAGAATTGAAAAAGGAAGAAGAAGAATTGAAAAAAGAGAAAGAGGTGGAAGAAGATGAAAAAAGTAGAGAAGCGGGAAGAAAAGAGAAATATAAAGAAAGAAGGAAGGAAGGAAGATGAAAAAAAGAACAAAGGAAAAAGGAGACATAAACAAGTGAAAATGAAGAAGAAAAAGAATAATACATGAAGAAGAAGAAAAAGCGAGAGAAGAAGAAGTAAAATTAAAGTAAATGAAGAAGAATGAATGACGTTAAGATAAAAAAGAAGAATTAAAAGATCGGAAGAAGAAGAATAAAATTCAAAGATGAAGAGTGAGGTGAAAAGAAGAAGAAGAAGAAGAAGAAGAAGAAGAAGAAGAAGTAGAGGAAAAAGAAAGAGGTGAAGAACAACAAGAAGAAAAATGGTGAAGAAGAAGAAAGAACTAAAGAAGAAAAAGGTGAAAATAATAAAGAGATGAAGAGAAATAAGAAGAAGGAGAAATACGTGAAGAAGAAGAAACAGATGAAGAAGAGGAAGAAGAAGAAGAAAGAGAGGAAGAAAGAGGGGAAGAAGAAGAGGTAAAAGAAGAAAAGAAATGGGTAAAGAAGAAGAAATACGTGAAGAAGAAGAAACAGGTGAAGAAGAAGAAGAAGAAGAAGAAGAAGAAGAAAGGGAGGAAGAAAGAGGAGAAGAAGAAGAGGTAAAAGAAGAAAAGAAATAGGTAAAGAAGAAGAAATACGTGAAGAAGAAGAAACAGGTGAAGAAGAGGAAGAAGAAGAAGAAGAAGAAGAAGAAGAAAGAGAGGAAGAGGGGGGGAAGAAGAAGAGGTAAAAGAAGAAAAGAAAAAAGGTAAAGAAGAAGAAATACGTGAAGAAGAAGAAACAGGTGAAGAAGAAGAAGAAGAAAAAGGAAGAAGAAAGAGGGAAGAAGAAGAGGTAAAAGAAGAAAGAAATAGGTAAAGAAGGAGAAATACGTGAAGAAGAAGAAACAGGTGAAGAAGAAGAAGAAGAAAGAGAGGAAGAAAGAGGGGAAGAAGAAGAGGTAAAAGAAGAAAAGAAATAGGTAAAGAAGAAGAAATACGTGAAGAAGAAAAAACAGGTGAAGAAGAGGAAGAAGAAGAAGAAGAAAGAGAGGAAGAAAGAGGGGAAGAAGAAGAGGTAAAAGAAGAAAAGAAATAGGTAAAGAAGAAGAAATACGTGAAGAAGAAGAAACAGGTGAAGAAGAAGAAGAAGAAAGGGAAGAAGAAAGAGGGGAAGAAGAAGAGGTAAAAGAAGAAAAGAAATAGGTAAAGAAGGAGAAATACGTGAAGAAGAAGAAACAGGTGAAGAAGAAGAAGAAGAAAGAGAGGAAGAAAGAGGGGAAGAAGAAGAGGTAAAAGAAGAAAAGAAATAGGTAAAGAAGAAGAAATACGTGAAGAAGAAGAAACAGGTGAAGAAGAGGAAGAAGAAGAAGAAGAAAGAGAGGAAGAAAGAGGGGAAGAAGAAGAGGTAAAAGAAGAAAAGAAATAGGTAAAGAAGAATAAATACGTGAAGAAGAAGAAACAGGTGAAGAAGAGGAAGAAGAAGAAGAAAGAGAGGAAGAAAGAGGGGTAGAAGAAGATGTAAAAGAAGAAAAGAAATAGGTAAAGAAGAAGAAATACATGAAGAAGAAGAAACAGGTGAAGAAGAGGAAGAAGAAGAAGAAGAAAGAGAGGAAGAAAGAGGGGAAGAAGAAGAGGTAAAAGAAGAAAAGAAATAGGTAAAGAAGAAGAAATACGTGAAGAAGAGGAAGAAGAAGAAGAAAGAGTGGAAGAAAGAGGGGAAGAAGAAGAGGTAAAAGAAGAAAAGAAATAGCTAAAGAAGAAGAAATACGTGAAGAAGAAGAAACAGGTGAAGAAGAGGAAGAAGAAGAAGAAGAAGAATAAAGAGAGGAAGAAAGAGGGGAAGAAGAAGAGGTAAAAGAAGAAAAGAAATAGGTAAAGAAGAAGAAATACGTGAAGAAGAAGAAACAGGTGAAGAAGAAGAAGAAGAAGAAAGAGAGGAAGAAAGAGGGGAAGAAGAAGAGGTAAAAGAAGAAAAGAAATAGGTAAAGAAGAAGAAATACGAAGAAGAAGAAACAGGTGAAGAAGAAGAAGAAGAAGAAAAGAGAGGAAGAAAGAGGGAAGAAGAAGAGGTAAAAGAAGAAAAGAAATAGGGTAAAGAAGAAGAAATACGTGAAGAAGAAGAAACAGGTGAAGAAGAAGAAGAAGAAGAAAAAGAGGAAGAAAGAGGGGAAGAAGAAGAGGTAAAAGAAGAAAAGAAATAGGTAAAAGAAGAAGAAATACGTGAAGAAGAAGAAACAGGTGAAGAAGAAGAAGAAGAAGAAAGAGAGGAAGAAAGAGGGAAGAAGAAGAGGTAAAAGAAGAAAAGAAATAGGTAAAGAAGAAGAAATACGTGAAGAAGAAGAAACAGGTGAAGAAGAAGAAGAAGAAGAAAGAGAGGAAGAAAGAGGGGAAGAAGAAGAGGTAAAAGAAGAAAAGAAATAGGTAAAGAAGAAGAAATACGTGAAGAAGAAGAAACAGGTGAAGAAGAAGAAGAAGAAGAAAGAGAGGAAGAAAGAGGGGAAGAAGAAGAGGTAAAAGAAGAAAAGAAATAGGTAAAGAAGAAGAAATACGAAGAAGAAGAAACAGGTGAAGAAGAGGAAGAAGAAGAAGAAAGAAGAAGAGGGGAAGAAGAAGAAACAGGAAGAAGAAGAGGTAAAAGAAGAAAAGAAATAGGTAAAGAATAAGAAATACGTGAAGAAGGAAAAACAGGTGAAGAAGAAGAAGAAGTAGAAGAAAGAGAGGAAGAAAGAGGGAAAGAAGAAGAGGTAAAAGAAGAAAAGAAATAGGTAAAGAAGAAGAAATACGTGAAGAAGAAGAAACAGGTGAAGAAGAAGAAGAAGAAGAAGAAGAAGAAAGAGAGGAAGAAAGAGGGGAAGAAGAAGAGGTAAAAGAAGAAAAGAAATAGGTAAAGAAGGAGAAATACGAAGAAGGAAAAAACAGGTGAAGAAGAAGAAGAAGAAGAAAGAGAGGAAGAAAGAGGGAAGAAGAAGAGGTAAAAAGAAGAAAAGAAATAGGTAAAAAGAAGAAGAAATACGAAAGAAGAAGAAACAGGTGAAGAAGAAGAAGAAGAAGAAGAAGAAGAAGAAGAAGAAAGAGAGGAAGAAAGAGGGGAAGAAAAAGAGGTAAAAGAAGAAAAGAAATAGGTAAAGAAGGAGAAATACGTGAAGAAGAAGAAACAGGTGAAGAAGAAGAAGAAGAAGAAAGAGAGGAAGAAAGAGGGGAAGAAGAAGAGGTAAAAGAAGAAAAGAAATAGGTAAAGAAGAAGAAATACGTGAAGAAGAAGAAACAGGTGAAGAAGAGGAAGAAGAAGATGAAGAAGAAGAAGAAGAAGAAAGAGAGGAAGAAAGAGGGGAAGAAGAAGAGGTAAAAGAAGAAAAGAAATAAGTAAAGAAGAAGAAATACCTGAAGAAGAAGAAACAGGTGAAGAAGAGGAAGAAGAAGAAAGAGAGGAAGAAAGAGCTGAAGAAGAAGAGGTAAAAGAAGAAAGGAAATAGGTAAAGAAGGAGAAATACGTGAAGAAAAAGAAACAGATGAAGAAGAAGAAGAAAGAGAGGAAGAAAGAGGGGAAGAAGAAGAAGAGGTAAAAGAAGGAAAGAAATAGGTGAAGAAAAAATACGTGAAGAAGAAGAAAGAGCTGAAGAAAAAAAAGGTGAAGAGAATAAAAACGTGAAGAAAAATAATAAGAAGAAGAAATCCGTGAAGAAGAAGAGGTAAAAGAAAAGAAATAGGTGAAGAAGAAGAAGAAAAAGGTAAAGAAGAAGAAAGAAAGAAAGAAAGAAAGAAAGAAAGAAAGAAAGAAAGAAAGAGAAAAACTGAAGAAGACAAAAAATGAAAGAAGGGAGATGTGACAGAAGATTAAAAATAACCAGAAAAAAAAAAAGAAAGAAAGAAAGAAAGAAAATCGCGTAAAAATATCAAAAAACAAAAGCAAATCCTATGAGAGTAATGGCTGGCAGGATAGGCGGGAAATTTAGAGGCGGGAAAACTTTCTTCTCTTCCTTTATCAATTTTCTATGTTTCCTCCATTAGTCGTCTTGATTCTGGAAATTTTCAAATTGAATCTGACACATTCCCGTCGACAATAATTTCTTTTTTTTTTCTTTTTTTTTTTTTTTTTTCTTTTTTTTTTTTTTTTGCTGCTAATTGTGTTATTTGTGGACTCGTCTTTCTTCTTCCTAACTGCTTTTTTACACTATCTTCGCACACGAACTGTTAACTTAATATTCTTCTCATCACTCACGAATTTTTCACTGTCTTCATCTATCATTTAACGCCCTCCCACTAAAGTCCGGCCGGCATATTCTCCAGCCATCTTCTGATGGTTTTATTATCAATGATCCTAAACTTAACAATATAAGATACACAGATAATACTGTGTTGTATTCTCCAGCCATCTCCAAATGGAAATTTTACCAATCAAGAGAATTGTCTTTTTAGATTATATTACGTGATTTGATTTATTTACGCTATTGTTCAATCAACAGAAGGCTCAAACGCCACTCAAGGTAGAGCGTTACTGAATAAAAATTGATTTATAGACGCAAGAACTACACATTATGAACATATATAGGCTAGAGAAGTATTTGAACTATTCAGTAAGTTATGTGCCATGCATGATACACTCTTAGTTGATCATGTATCTTTCGATACATGACTGACGAGGCAGATTTTTTTTTCTCCGCCGTAGGTTGCCATTTCTTTCTGTGATTGACCAGTTGTCATCCAAGGCTATAAAACCAGGTCTGTTCTGCTATTTACCCATAGCTTGTGGGGAAGAAGAGGATTCATACGTTTCCCAAGGGTAACTTAAGTGAATATAATGGATTTGAGTGAAATTCGAACTCAGCTCGCCAATTCGTTAATCCGAGCCGTTATCCATTACTCCACCATTTCGAAAAGATGTCAGAATAATCCAAAACTTACACTGAGAGCAAAGCACCTGCATATAGATAGAAACTGAATTGTATAGCTACACAAAAGAAGAAAGGGGAGTGAGACAAAGATGTCTTCTCGGTTCTACAGCGACGATAACCTAAGACAGATGAAGGCCCTACCAGGAAATAATTATCAATAGTCTTTAATTTAACAATATAAGATATACAGGTGACATTGTGTTGCATTCTCCAGCTATCATCAAATGGAATCTTAACCAATCAGGACGAACTCGCCTGTCTTTTATTTTGTTTGTGATGCTTGAAAAGGTCATTTTGGAATTCACTCCCGGATATGATTCAGGCCTTTCCATTGGACGACGCACAAACTTCGCGTCGGCTCGCGAAAAGGTCCGTAAAAGAATTTGTTTCTGAGAATTGATGATTATTTGAATTTTTTTTTTTTAAATGTTTCCTAGTTTTCTATTGGCCGAAAAACATTTCGCATCAAGGTGTGAAATTTCACGAGTTTTGTTTTGGATTCGCTTTTGCGTGTGTGTTAAGAAAGATGGTTACAGTTTATGAGGATAGGAAGGGAAGATAACAGTCGACCTTAGACTTGAAGAGGTTAACATTGTATGGTCGGGGAAATATCCTCTTGAGAGTCAGTTCTATAAAACAACGATTCGTGGGAAGAGGCTGTTCAAGTGGAAATTACATCTCACCAATGGAATTCGAAATGAAATAATTTAGAATTTACACTAGGATCAAACCTTTTGCATACAGATAAAAAATAAATTGAGTAGCTAGACAAAAACAGAAAGGCACGTAAGGATATGTCTTCTTCCCCGATGCTATCCTAAGGGAGCTGTTCGCCCTACCAGGATATATTATCAATAGGTGTCATCTTAATATAAGATACACAGATGACACTGTGCTGATGGCTGGCACAGAAAGAAAACTACAGGTACTCCTAGACAGGATGGTAGAAGAACGCAAGAAAAAGGGACTATCAACTCTGAAAAGACATCTAGTAAGGTCATCAGCAAGAGAAAAATATGCGAGATACAAATTAGAGATGTCAACTTTGAGCAAGTACAAAATTTTGAATATCTGGGAAGTATTTTAACAGAGGGTTGAAAATCTGACTCTGCAATCCGAAGTATGAATTGGACTAGAAAACATGCCTTCCAAAAGCTAAGCAAGAAAAATCAAAAGCATTTCGTTAGAAACAAAAAAAGGTGCTGGATTGTTATGTGATACCCATCCTCTTATATGGCAGTGAATGTTGGATAATCTCCCCCCGGATGGGAAAAAAACCTGGAAGACTCAGTATAAGAAGGATAATAAAAAATTCCATGGACTTACCGAGTAAGTAACAAGGAATCCTTAAAGAAAATGGCAACAAGAAAGAACACTTACTCAGAATCAGGGAGAGACAGCTTTGAAATAGATACAGATCCTGAAGAAGGACGAATCGTATAATGGTCGAAACCTCTTTAATATGGCAACGAGGATAAAGACAACAGTCCGAACAATGTAAATAGTGTAAACAATTACAATACCTCACCCCAGAAATATAGACAGTTCCTGAAGAAGGTCGGTGCGTACAACGGCCGAAACGTCGTGAATATAGCAACGAAGACGAGGACAACAGTTCGAACAATGCAAATAGTGTAAATAATTACAATAACTCATCTCAGAAATATAGACAGATCCTGAAGAAGGCCGGAGCGAACAAAGACCGAAACGTCGTGACCCAGTGCGCATGTTAGTAATTTGTATGTCCATTCCACATTGCAGATTGACCACAGATTCTCGACTGGATTTAAATCAGGATAATTTACGAGCCAGTCTATAGTACTTTGTTTTGCTCACTGCTAAGGCTAGCCAGTGTGTTACAATTTTTCTTGGAGTAACGTCCATCGCAGACAATGGCCGTAGGACAACTAATCAACAGTCGAGACAATAGTGACTGGGCGTGATGAAAATCTGATGCAATCACGGGTGACGCAATATGTTTCAAGACCAACTAAATTTCACTATAGACCCCGAAAATAGATTCATATTACTGCACACCGCTGCAAATGACCTAATCTGAGGAAAAAATAGAAATCGTTTACACCTTGTCACTCCAGTGGGTCTAAAACTGACCGTATGGTGAAAGAAAGGAAACTAAAGCGGTTGTTTCAATTAATTTGTACAAGGGTGTATATACAAGTATCGTTTAAAATGACTAACAAGTTACTGCGGTTAAGATTTTTATTTAATTTTTCGTATGTTCTTATAATGTTTTCCCCTTCTGGACTTAAAGTATATACAAATTGTCCAAATATTCTGTATATCCGAGGTTTTCGTCTATTCTTTTAGCCATTATTGATGATGATTTTAGTTTTTAGTTTTAACTGAATGTATGTCTTTTTTTCTATCTTTTTCTGTCTAGAGTTATAGGATTTTTTCTAAACACGGTCAGCATATTGTGGCCGTGTTTGTAGTTGATGTAATAAATATTGGCGTCTTTTTTTTTCCATTAATAATGTTTCCATTATTTTTACTCATTTTTTACACGGGTCACGATGCAATTTATTTTAACTAAGCTGTTCGTGGTAAAACGTTAGATGTCACGTGACAAAAGCGTGTAGATCGCGTTTTTAAATTTAAGTTTGTAAAACCAGTGAGTGTTATGACGTAAGCAATGTGTGACTTCTTTTTTTTTTACTTGCACAATATAATGACTAATCTCGTTTATTTTTTATCAGTTGAGAGTTTAGCTGTTAGTACTGTCAAAATGGCTGTCTACATGTGTAACGATAGACATTCACACTTACCTGATCCAAAGCGACCGAGGTGTCTGGGCTGGCGAACCGCCATTTACGAGAGGTCCAAGGTGAAAGCTTGATACGGAGCGTTTGGGGATCGGCCATCTTGAAAACATAGGTCAACGATTATCCGCTGGAAAAATGACAGTATACAAGGGTGTTAAAGGGGAGAGAAAATTTGGAAATGGAAGCAAGCAGACGTGAGATAACGGTTTTGTAAAGACTGCTATTTGTTAACACGACTACAGAAACTAAATAACAAAATGATTTCAGTGTATTTTAAATAATGACTTTATAATCTGCGAGTATTTTAAGCTTAAATCTTGATATATATTTTTAGCTTTTGTTTCTTCTTTCTTTTTCTAAAATTAACAAATTTTTCAATATTTGTCTTTGTCTATTTATATACTTTTATTTCGTAATTTCTTTTGCTTTTCTTTATCTAACATTTCTCCAAATTTGTTCTTGGACAACTAACTTTTAATACGTTGTTTGATAATCTTTCCATGGTTGAAACTGCCAAAGACTTGTTAAATTTGAAAGAAAAAGAAAATAAATCATTAGCCGCTTAAACTTAATTCAAATTTAAATTCGGTCCAAGTTATTGGAATACCATATATATATATATATGTTGACCATGTTTGCCGTAGTCTCTGAACATGGAATCCAGTGAAGTCCGTAATCTCTTCAATATCAGAGGTTGAAAATGTAGATTCGGAGAAAGTAGCGGCTGTTAATTCTTTAAGTCTTTGATATCAGGTTGGCAGTGGAGATATTTTGGGAGAAAAAAACAAAATGGCTGCCTTTATAAACGTCGCATTGAATATTTTGAGCTTTCTGATTGGTTAACCCTTCTATTGGGGAACTATAAAATGAGTCATCTCATTTTGGCTAGCTCACTAGTACTTACAGGGTACCCAAAAATTCCAACAATATATAAATATATATATATATATATATTAAAGAAAAACAGACCACTTAAGTTTCTATTATAATAATTTATTTCACCAGAGCCCTTTTAAAGGATTCTGGATCATTAGATAGCACTTCCAAAAGATGAAACGAAACGAAATGAAATGGAAATTCATACTTTTGATGGGTAGTGTAAGTTTTTGTAATTTAACAGAGGGGGTAATGGGGGGTGGTTTGAGAGACATGGTCGAGGTTAGAGAGGGTTTATTTAATATCTCTCAATCAATCATATATATATATATATATATATATATATATATATATAAATTAATTGATTTAAAATATGTTTTTTTCGCTACATAGTTCCAACCATGTTTCAAAAATAGAAGCTAAATTTTTAATATTTTAATATTTTAAATCAATTAATTTATAATATTAATGCTCTGTAAATTTACATTGAGCACTATTTTGTAAAAATAAAAATATCTATAAGAACACCGGATTTTATATCTTACTGTTCTTTTTTTTTTATTTATATATATATATATATATATATATATATATATATATATATATATATATATTGAATCATACTTCATATTTCTCTCAATCATACTTTCTTTCTTGTCGTTTGACGTTCCTTTTCTCTCTTGGGTCGCTTCGAAGATTTTGTCCTGATGGTGATGGAACACCGCCAGTTGCTACCGTCTTGTGTTTCTATTTCAAACGATTTAGACTCAAGTCCAATAGCTTTCAATGTTTTAAGTTGGTCCTTGGATCTTCGAAGAGGGAAGTCCCGCGGTCTTTCCCCTGAAGTGAGCTCACTGAATAAGACTTCAATATAATAAATATATAAACATCAAAATCTGATTATATTAAATTTTGTATCCCTGTTAAAATATTTCATTCATTTATATCGATTTTCAGTTTCTCGAATTTCCGCTTTGCAACCCTTTTCCATTTAGATCATCATTAAATTATTGAATAACTCCTCCGACATTGTGACAGCATTTTGCTTTGTTTTATTTAAATACTTCTCGATATTGCTGAACTGAAGAAAAGATGACGCGTTTTGTCGAAGCTCCAGAAATTAACAGATTTTAAGTTTAACTGATAAATGTAAATATTGTATTTTTTAAAGTAATATAATAATTTAATATAATTTGCAATTGTTATTGATTTTATTTTATTTATTACGATTATTATGTTTCTTTGGAGTTATATACAGTGGGTAGCAAAAGTATTTAACACATTGGTCTTCTTACATATCTCAAAAAATAACAGATCAATTTCAACGAAACTTATAGGAAATATTTAAACGAACATTGTCGATCAAAACATCGAAGGAAAATTTAAAACCACTGTTTTGAGAAACATTTATTAACAATAAATTAAATAACCCATAATATTTCGTACAGTAGCCTCTGTTCTGATTCACAGCCTCCAATCGTTTCCCGTATTCTTCAACTAGTTTCTTGCAGGTACTTGTTGGTATTTTGACCCATTCTTCTTCACAAATTTTCTTCAATTTGTTTAAATTGATGGATTTCTTTATGAACTCGTAACTTCAATAGTTTCCACAAATTTTCGATTGATTTAAATCTGGTGACTGGCTTGGCCATTCCAGGACATTAATGTCATTATTATTAACCAAATTCTTAGTTGTTTTAGCAGTATGCTTCGGGTCATTGTCTTGCTGAAATATAAAATCACGACCATCTCCCAAAGATGTGGGACTGTTCAAGAGTTGAATGACAAAATTTGAGTGTATTTTGCAGCATTCATTGTTCCTTCGATGATTTTTATTTTTCCTACTCCATTTGAGGAAAAACAACCCCACATCATAATATTTCTACCCCCATGTTTAACTGTAGGGATGGGATTTGCTGGCTCGTATTCCGCTCCTTTTTTCCTCCATACATGAGTGCGCATGTTTCATCCGTAAAGCTCAACTTCCGTTTCGTCTGACCAAATTACTTTCTCCCAGAAATCATTAGATTCAATTTCATATTTCTTTACAAAATTCAAACGGACTTGTACATGTCGGCGTTTCAGTAATGGAGTCTTTCTCAGTGATCTTGAAGTGAGACCTGCACGATTCAGTGATCTTTTAATTGTATCTTTACTAACTTCAGTTCCGGTATTTTTCAAATCATTCTGAATTTCTCAACGAGTTGAAAATGTATTTTTCTTCACAGTACGGGAAATGTATCGCTCATTAGCCTCATTTAAGATACGGGAACGACCATTCCTTTGAATGATTTCAATAGTATCGAATTTTTTCCATTTTCGAACAACAACACCAACTGCACTCACAAGCAAATTCAAAACTTGAGCGATTTTTCTATATCCCTTACCATCTTTGTGATTCTTTATGATCTTCTTGCGCATGTCGTTCGACAATTCTTTTGTTTTCACCATTTTCTTGCAGTAGTGTCAACAGAATAGCTTCAGTGTCTCAGATTTGTCATCTAATAGCCAGTTGAGTGTCGTGCAGTGCTGTCATTGGTCGACATATCATATCAATATGGGTAGGAATCATGACGACACGTCTCTTCTAGCATAATATTTGCATTGGTGTTAAATACTTTTGCATATGGGTTATTTTATTTATTGTTAATAAATGTTTCTCAAAACAGTGGTTTTAAATTTTCCTTCTATGTTTTGATCGACAATGTTCGTTTAAATATTTCCTATAAGTTTCGTTGAAATTGACCTGTTATTTTTTTTAGATGTGTAAGAAAAACCAATGTGTTAAATACTTTTGCTACCCACTGTATGTAGCGTTTATTGTTATTTCTTTAAACTGACCGCGTTTTTCTTGATTTGATTTTGCACAATTATCTTAAAGAACGTTTGCCTTATTTCTACTTTGCTTTTGCTTACCTAAAGTTACATTTATCAACTTTGAACTTTCTTCTTTCGTTGACTATTTTTTATCACTTGATAGTTTTTAGGTGTTAGTTCTGATATATACTGGCTCGACTCTCCCATCGAATTCGACTTATGAGGGTCAAGCAGATCAGTTCCTAGGAAACCGACAGCCCGACAACAGCACATGAGATTTGATTATAGTGGTGAAGGTTTCGTGCAGAACCATCCACCCTTTTTGAAGGGCCGATTACAGAGACTTGGTGCACTACGCACCACAAGGTCCAAAAACGACCCTCCACAGATTTTGAATTCAGAGTTGTCCTTCTCCAAGACTAATTGCCATCCAAGGCTATAGAACCCAGTCTGTCCTGCTATTTACCCATAGCTGGAGGGAGAAGAGGATTCACACTTTTTCCAAGCGTATAGCACCAACCCGATCCTGTTATGCGGGTTCTACGGGCATTTTTTGGCCGAGCCTACGGACTCGGAGAACCCACGTTAAACCCGGCCTTGTGCCACATGCAACCCTCGTGTTGGGATCTGTTCCAGCTAGACGATCGAACTCTCTGCTTTCGGGCAGTGAGGAACCCGGACGAACCCGAACGAAGGGCAGACTCTCGTTCGGGGAGGTTGACCAACCCGATCCCATTTATGCGGGTTCTACGGGCATTTTTTTGGCCGAGCCTACGGGTTCGGAAGACCGACATTAAACCCGGCCTTGTTCCACATCTACCCTCGTGGTGGTGGTGGGGGGTAGTAAATACCGACTAGTTGGGATCTGTTACTCAGCTCTTAGCTGTTGTCGAACTCTCTGCCTTCGGGCAGAGAGAAACCCGTTTATGAGGAGTGTACGAGGAATTTTTTGGGCCGAGCCTACGAGCTCGGATACCCAATATTAAATACGACCTTGTGCCACCTACTACCCCGTGTGAAGGTTGGTAAATATTACTAGCTTGGATCTGTTGAGTACGACTCAGACTTACGCGAGAACTACCGACTTTCCAATAGTAGCACTCACTACTGGTCATCTAATTGGCTTGACTTATAGGGACGTGGATTTTCTGTTGAGTCGTTACACTATAATGTTAGTTATCTGTCTAATTCAGCCTTTTATATGATGTAATCTAAGTACTTAGTTGTTACAAGTATTTCCAAGACTATAACCCTTCCTAGAGCCGAGCCACAATCTTAAACATACTCTGTTTACTAGATATTTGATATAGACGTCCCATTCCATCAGGAGTGCATTTTCCACTGGACAAGCTGACACCTTGCCCAATACGCCACTAAGGAAGATATTAACATGACAGTTAAAATGATGAATATTTTTTTTGTCTTATACTCTGTATATGATTAGATTTTACATTTTTTGTCGAAAATATGCGTATTTCTTGGTAATTATATGCACTGTACATAATACCGGTACTAGATACAGAATACTATAATTGAATATTTTATTTATTTATTTTTAATTTTAAGGAATTTTTTTTTTTGAGCATTTCACCCCAAACAAGGCGGGAAGCCACTAGGACGCAAGGGGTTACAGAAAGTTTAGAGCAAGATCAGATAGGAGTGATAGAAGAAAGGATGAGGGTAGTGGATAGATCAAGGCAACTGGAGATGTCGATTGACATTACACTTGAATAGCTGGAGATTATAGCTCTCAGGGAAACTGGAATAGGGAAGAGAGTTCCACAGGCGAGAGGCGCGAGACATGAAGCTATTAGAGTAGAAGAGACGGCTACATTTAGGAGTTTCGACAGTGAAGGGGTGAGAGTGGAATGCCAGCCTCGTAGGGCGCTTGAACTCATGACGTCTGGGAACCAGCGAATGCAGCTCCTCGGAGCAATTACCATGAAAGGATTTGTAGAACAGACAGAGAGAGGCGACGACGCGTCTGTGAGAAAGTGACTGTAGACGAGATGCCAGAGCAGGGCCAATTATATTGCATATCCGACTCTGGAGCCTATCAAGAACCCCGAGGCAAGAAGAATGGGCTCCAGACCATATATGGCAGCAATACTCCATGCAAGGGCGAATTGGTTGATATTTTTAAATAGTTTTACACGTGGACAGATAGTCCAAAAGCGCCACAGAGCACTGCATGTAGTTCACTATATTAAGAGCAATCGTTTGTGTTCACTAGATGATTACATTTTTATTTGATATAGCCGGCCCACTCAATCAGTGGCCCCGAGCAAGCTAGCATCCTGGCCAGTCCGCCACTCTGTAATCATAATATCTCCTATTTTATCAGACTTCATCAGCGTGACCTTTTCATAAAAATCATCAATCTTTCATTCATTGCTATCTTTTCTTTAGAGACATTTTATGTTTATACGTTCTTTTTATAGATACAAATATTTAAGTAAATGCTCTGTTTATAATAAACAGTATTAACGACATTTACCGGCTTCAATGTCCGAGAAATTTTCACAGAAAATATTCGACAAGATTCGAACCTGTATCCTATACGGAACCGTCATATAGCCTGACGTGCTTTTACCGATTTGGCCACAGAGGAGCGTTCGGTTAGCAAGGTCGAATTTACTGTATTTAAACTTCAATCTTCTATGAATCTCTCACGTACATTCATATCTGCTCGATGCGTATCCAAATGTAAACAAATGACGTCACACATTATGAAATGGACAAAGTCCGACAATTATTTTAAGACATTTTTATGTTTATACATTCTTTTTTTTTTTAGAGACAAATATTTAAATACATGCTCTGTTTTATAATAAACAGTATTAACGAGAAAATGAATGTTAATTAAGTATTAACGAGAAAATTAATTAATGAATGTCCGAGAAATTATCATAGAAAATATGCGTCCTCTAACAGGAATTGAACCTGTATCCTATACGTAACCGTCATTTAGCCTGACGTGCTTTTACCGATTGAGCAACAGAGGAGCGTTTCGGTTAGCAAGGTCGATTTTACTGTCTTTAAACTACAATCTTCCATGAATCTCTCATGTACATTCATATCTGCTCATGCAGTATCAAATGTAAACAAATGACGTCACACATTATGAAATGGACAACGTCTGACAATTATTTTAAGACATTTTTATGGTTATACGTTCTTTTTTAGATACAAATATTTAAATACATGCTCTGTTTTATAATAAACAGTATTAACGACATTTACCGGCCTGAATACTGTTTATTATAAACAGAGCATTTACTTAAATATTTGTATCTAAAAAAAAAAGGACGTATAAATATAAAAAAAATGTCTTAAAATAATTGCCGGACTTTGTCCATTTCATAATATCTGTTCTTTTTAATAGTGTGTGGAAGGACCGCATTCTCAAAGTAGAATTCGTCTTTTTTTTTGACTGCGAATCCGTCAATCCATCTGCGAATTTCTTCATCCAATTCATCTAAAACTTCCTTCTCAATGAATAGCAACACGTATGAATCCAAATTCTCCTCAGAGAGCAGATTTCTTAACCTTGTCTTTATGAATTTTAGCTTTGAAAATGTCCTCTCATGTTGGACTTGAGTAACTAATAGTGGGCAGATGACTTTATAAAGTTCTGATTCCTTTTTATTACTAAAACACTTGTCTGTGTTTCTTTATTTATTGCATTTTTATTTGATATACAAGTTCCACTCCATCAAGAGTGTGTTTTCCATTGGACAAGCTGACACCTTGGCCAGTCAACCACTAACCAAAACATGAACATGACTCTTAACAAATCAAAAATCTTTTGTCTTAAACTCTGTATAGGATTAGATTTACAATTAAAGGCATATAAAATCCTAATTAATGAATAAGAATGTTTGAATTCGCAATTAATATTATTGGCTAGATATTCTGATTGAAACAATATCCATGCTTCAAATATTACTGCCACATATGGTCCAGTGCTCCTGCTATATTTTTAGACCTAGCAATTTATACAATTTCACCTTAGTAAATTTCTTTTTTTCTTAATGAAATTAAGTTTGAAAGCACGATGTATGAATTTGTATGAATCCAAATTCTCCTCAGATAACGAATTTCTTAACCTTGTCTTTATGATTTTTAGCTTTGAAAATGTCCTGTCAAGATGCAATATGTTGTTTAGGCAACTGAATAACAAAGTGAAAAATATTCCATGTGACACATTTCGTACTTTAGGACGTCATCAAACTAGAGTAATGTTTTTATTGATACAATTATATACACAAGAAGGGGAGGGGAATATAAGAATGCAAATGGTGGTTATAATTATACAGAGACAAAAAACATTGAAAATTATGGAAATGCTGACATTTTAAATATACAAATTAATTTTTTTTATAGATGTGTCTGGGTATGTAGTCTAGCCATTTTCATTCAGTTTCTTTATACTTTTTGTTATTAATTATCCAACATTGTGCTTATAAAAGATATGCCAAGAAAAATGAAATGTTGTAAGAACCTGAAAGTAAATTTATTATAGATGACCTAGTAATCTATACCTTTTCACCTTAGGAAATTTCTTTTTCTCTTAATGAAAGCTGCCATTCTTTCAATCAAAATATTGTTTAGACTCATTATAATTTATATTTATTAGAAATAGATTAATTTTTTGTTACTGAAATGAAAATTTGCATATTTTTCTTTGTTATTTCCATAGTTTGTTAAATATTAAATCCACACAATATAGTTTAAAACAATCATCAAACAAAATTTTGAAAACACGATGTATGAATATGTGGATAATAACACGTATGAATCCAAATTCTCCTCAGATCGCAGATTTCTTAACCTTGTCTTTATGATCTTTACCTTTGAAAATGTCCTCTCATGTTGGACTTGAGTAACTAATAGTGGGCAGATGACTTTATAAAGTTCTGATTCCTTTTTATTACTAAAACACTTGTCTGTGTTTCTTTATTTATTGCATTTTTATTTGATATACAAGTCCCACTCCATCAGGAGTGTGTTTTCCATTGGACTAGCTGACACCTTGGCCAGTCCATCACTAACCAAAACATGAACATGACTCTTAACAAATGATTTTTTTTTGTTTTAAACTCTGTATAGGATTAGATTTACAATTAAAGGCATATAAAATTCTAATTAATGAATAGGAATGTTTAATTAGCAATTAATATTCCGATTGAAACAGCGTCCATGCCTCAAATATTACTGCCACATATGGTCCAGTGCTCCTGCTATATTTTTGGACCTAGCAATTTATACACTTTCGCTTTAGTAAATTTCTTTTTCTCTTAATGAAATTAAGTTTGAAAACACGATGTATGAATTTGTATGAATCCAAATTCTCCTCAGATAACGAATTTCTTAACCTTGTCTTTATGAATTTTAGCTTTGACAATGTCCTCTCATGTTGGACTTGAGTAACTAATAGTGGGCAGATGACTTTATAAAGTTCTGATTCCTTTTTATGGACATTATTTACATTATTTGGACTATTGTCCTCATCTTTGTCGTCATATGTATTACGTTTCGGCCGTTGTACCCTAGGCCTTCTTCACGTGGTTGGAATGTCGAACTGAACCGTTTATTTCCCTCACTGGGGTAGACTGTTCTATTTCCACGTGCCCTGTTTTAATGGATGTCAGTTATCAGTAACTAGCAGTAGAGCCTGGCGTTGTAACAGTAAGAGATAGATCAAGTATCGACCATCATAAAGACTGAAAAATAAAATTGACAAAGATTATTGTTTAACGTTGACGGACACGCATGTCTTAATTAGTTTTTGTTTTGTTTTGTTTTTTGTTTTTTTACAAATTGGTCAAACTCAAACAAAAACATTGTTTTCAATCGTTATGAGTCTACCGAATGAATAGAATTTTATTATAAACAATTGTCTTGTAAATGGAATTTTTAAAGCATTCTGAATGTAAGAATAAAGAAAAAAGTGTGCAAGACAAAAAGAAGCACTACCTGCCAAAAAAAAAGTGAAGTTTTGTTGAAATCGGTTGAAAAATGTAGGAAATCCGATTCGATATATAAACGAACACACACACACACACGCACAAACAACCTGGGTTTTATAATAAGTAAAAACTTGATATGAGTTGTCCCCCATTCATTCTCGCGATGACTCTTAATTGTCTTTTCAAATTGATTTCGTGCAAAAACAATTGTGTTTTTCCAATTTTTGGTGCTGTCAGAACCACCGCAAGGTAATTTTACGTAGTCCTGTGAAGTTTTGTTGAAATCGGCTGAAAAATGTAGGAAATCCGATCCAATATATAAACGTGCACACACACACACAGCCTGGGTTTTATAATAAGTATGATCACCTGTTAATTTCCCTCTGAAAGTTCTACACTGCGTTAGTTCAAAAATGTATTACTGATAATTTTTTTTTTTTTCCAAAAATGTACTGCTGGTAATTTTTTTTTCCAAAAATGTATTGCTGGAATTAAAATCCATTTTTATATTTTCATAATGTTTTGAGGCCAGTTTTGAGGTTAACTATATAACTGGGAGCCTAACAGGTGCTACGGCGCTCTGACCCTGGGTACACCAGCAATTGAAATGTCGTTCTACGTTCCTGGAAACCTCCTGATCAGAGGTCTTGCTGCTGGATAAGGTTTATCGTTATACCCAGAACCCCGACGTAGTTTATCGTCATACACAGGACGTGTTTATTGATTTAAAAGCAAAGATTAGGATTGTAACAAAATCGAAACATATTCTTGGTTTTTGAGAATTGACAGCAAAAATAATAAACCTTATTCATTTATTTATTATATTGTGAATTGCAATGGTTTGGCAAAAAAATCGATTAACTGCCAGCTGATTCGAACTTTATAAAATGGTAAATGATAAAAATTTCCTTACAGTTGGCTTACATATTTTAATAAATTAGCAAATGTTTATAAATAGAAAAAATTGTTTTGTATTTATTTCTTTATAAGTTGGTAAATGAAAAAGTGATCTTCCTAGCGTATCTCAGATGCGGCACAAGGCCGAAAGCATGGGGCACCCAGTGAGGATCGAACTCACTATTCTGTCGTTATTAATCTAGCATGAAAAACTTGCTAACCATCACACCACCATCGAGGTACCCAATTGGTAAATGATAAATATTGCATTGCATTAGTTCTAATTTTATTAGTTTTTGGAATATCTCTATCTATAAAAGGAAGGATGTGTGTGTGTGTGTGTGTGTGTGTGTGTGTGTGTGTGTGTGTGTGTGTGTGTGTGTGTGTGTGCACGGTCGCAATTTTCGACGGATTTGCACCAGAATTTATATGCACATGCTCCAAGTTAGAGGGACGGTCAAGACCGACTTTTCATGCTTCTACGGCAGTTTTCAAGTAGTTTGCGGTCATTTTGTACTGGTCAGAGTGAGAGCCAATAGCTGGCAGCCGCGAATAGGCAGGAAGATTCTATTGGTCAGCGTGAGAGCCAACAGCTGACTGATACGAATGTTAACTAGCATGTTAGCATGCAAAAAAATCGATAGCTGCATTCGTCACAAGTGGGAAAAATTTAAATCTGCATGGCACTTTACTCCAATTGGCTCATTCGCTTGCTTAAACTCAACGTTAATTCTGATTCCGCAGAACTCGTTTGGGTGTGAAAAAGTTGTTAACATACTTTTTTTCATTCGGTTTTTCCAGTTACGAGTCCTTTTCTAAAGATGATCGTTTTGTGTTCATTTTGTTTAGTTCTTTTTTCGTAACAGATTTAATGTTTAGTATAGAGCTTATAAAAAATTCGCAGTGTAAGATAGGCAAGAAGTAAAGCATGTAGCAACATCAGCAAGGCAAAGGGCACTCCTTTAAAGGCAAGGAAGGGCAAAAATATTTAAGTTAAGTGATAGCGATTGCTGTATGAGTCGTACGATTTTTGAATCAAGCCCGGGCAACGCCGGGTCCTGCTGCTTGTTGTACATAATACTGGCAGTAGATACAGAATATTATAATTAAATATTTTTTTTATTTATTTTTGATTTTAAGTAATTGGTTGATATTTCTAAATAGTTTCCTGCACAATTTACACATTGCATGCAGTCCACTTTATTAAGAGCAATCGTTTGTGTTCACTAGATGATTACATTTTTATTTGATATAGGCAGTCCACTCAATCAGTGGCTCGCTTGACCCCCGGGCAAGCTAGCACCCTGGCCAGCCCACCGCTGTGTCATCGTAATATTTCCAATTTCATCCGACTTCTTCAGCATCGCTTACACGTTGGATGTGACCTTTTCATAAAAATCATCAATCTTACTTTCATTGCAATCTTTTCTTTCTCCTAGTGGGAAGAAGAAACACATTCTCAAAGAAGTATTCACCTTTTTTATCGATATTATAGATAAGGAATTTATTTTTATTATTCATTGCTTAAACGGTATTTTTAGTGGTTACCCATATTTGAATAGACGCTCCGTTTATTTATTAAACAGTATATTTATTTATTTCCATCTACCGGCCTGAAAAATCTTATTAGAAATAATGCGTTCTTCAGCAGGATTTGAAACTGCGTTCGTCTAGGGAAAACTGTCGTTGGATCTGATGAGCTTTTGGCCTCTCGACCACGAAGAACCTACCGTTCAAGGCAAATATCGAATAGTGCTTTTGAACACAGACCTTTTCCTATTCTTTTACATCTCTGTATTATTATATAAAAATAACCAACAATACATATTTATAGTAAAATGACCAACAATACACACTTTTATAACAAAATGACCAGCAATACATTTTATAATAGAATTTCCAACAATATATTTTTTAGCAAAATGACACATAATACATTTTATCTATAGTTGAAGCTACACAATTGCGATCAAAATAACTTTAGTTGAAGCCGTAAAATCGTGTTCAAAATATTTAGATTTCGCCATTAAATAACCCATAGAGGTGTTGATATGCCGCTAAACAAAATCAACCAACAAAAACCAATCAAAATATTTAGATTTCAGCATTAAATAACCCATAGAGGTGTTGATATGCCGCTAAACAAAATCAACCCACCAAACCAATCAAAATATTTAGATTTCGCCATTAAATAACCCATAGAGGTGTTGATATGCCGCTAAACAAAATCAACCCACCAAACCAATCACAATATTTAGATTTCAGCATTAAATAACCCATAGAGGTGTTGATATGCCGCTAAACAAAATCAACCCACCAAACCAATCAAAATATTTAGATTTCAGCATTAAATAACCCATAGAGGTGTTGATATGCCGCTAAACAAAATCAATCAACCAAACCAGTCAAAATATTTAGATTTCGGCATTAAATAACCCATAGAGTTGTTGATATGCCGCTAAACAAAATCAACCCACCAAACCAATCAAAATATTTAGATTTCAGCATTAAATAACCCATAGAGGTGTTGATATGCCGCTAAACAAAATCAACCCACCAAACCAATCAAAATATTTAGATTTCAGCATTAAATAACCCATAGAGGTGTTGATATGCCGCTAAACAAAATCAATCAACCAAACCAGTCAAAATATTTAGATTTCGCCATTAAATAACCCATAGAGGTGTTGATATGCCGCTAAACAAAATCTACCTATCAACCAAAGTTTATATACTGTGTTACGTATTAAAATTTAGCACACACCAAACAGATAACGCCTGTAAATTTATTGCCAACATAAAATTGCATTAAAGTGTTAAGACGCTTCAACTCAATACCCTGTTGTGATATCTTTTCTATGTTTTTCCTCCCAATTAATTTTCAACATTAACACCTAAGGCTCTTCTGTCATAGTTTGGAACTAGATAGTTAAAAGATACTGTAATTTGTTTTGCTTTTTTTTTATGTTACTACTAAAACCCAAATCTCACGCTCATAATATTAGTAACGCCTCTAATTTGCAGATGATTCCGTGACTCGTTGCGCGTCTTCGGGCTTACATTCTCGGTTGATATAAAGTGGAATGGTTATATTGAGTCATCCACCGTTAAGAAAACTGATTCACTGTGTCATGTAAAACCATTTTTCTCTCCTGAATCGATCTTACTTTTTTATAAGTCTACTATACTTCTATTCTTTGAATATTGCTACCACATGTGATTTAATACTCTAGTTTTATATTTAGAGATCCTTGATAAAATCCAGAGAAGAATCAGCAATATTATTGGTCCTAACCTGGCATCTCGGCTTCCGTTACTTTTCCATGGCCGTAAAGTTGCTTGCCTGTGTTTTTTTTTTTATATATAAATATTTTCATGGGAATTAATCGGATGATCTCTCGTCTGTGATAACTAGAGACTATGAATTTAAACGAAGTACAAGATTTGCGGCAAGATCTCATCATTTAACAGTTGGAATGGCTGATTTTTTTTCTCTCCTGAATCTGTCTTACATATTTATAACTTTAAAATTAATCCATGCTTTGAATACGGTTCTGTGCTTCTATATTTAAAGATCATTGATAAAACCCAAAAACAAAATCTGAAGTATTATTGGTCCTGACCTGGAGTCTCGGCTTCAGACACTCCCCCCCCCGCCTTAATGTAACTTTCCTCTACCTTTTCCATCAATACTTTTATGATAACTGTTCAGGTGAGCTATTCGCATTGGGATTAGTTTGGGTTTTTTTTTTTAATTGTTGTTTTATTCCCCTTCCATCACAGACAATGAATTGTATATATGGGGACTATTTACGATTTTCATAGAGACAATGAGGTATTATGGTGGGTGTTGTAAGAAAGGTAAGTAAGAATGTGTTGTTTTGGTGTTAGGGATATTGTGGTATGTTTGGGTAACTGTTTGTGCCTAGCTAAGTTTAATGTTAAGACAGAAGAAGACCATTTCTTTTCCTCAATCTCCATATTGGCCTTGTGCCACATTTTGTATTTTTATACAATTAAATATAGCTCTTCATCATCGCTTCAGTGAGTATTTGGACGAATGAGAGTTTATATTATTAAAGTCCCGTATTGATTTCGTCCAGTTATTTGATTTTTCTGTCACAATTAAGGATTTTGGGGGGTGGGGTTATTACTAACACGAATTTATTTAGTTTCTTGTAAATTGTTTTTGTTCCTATTTGTAAATACACATTGGGGTTTAAATTTAAAAATTTTTGTGACCATGTTCGCCATAGTCTATGAATATAGAATACAGCGCAGTAAGTAATCTGTTCAATGAAACAACGTTAAAGATTAACACTCACGAGTCAGACACTCTACTGAATCTGACTATATCGCCAATACCACCATCAGCAGCTGTTCCGTAATTCTTCAGTCTTCGATATAAAAGGCTGGCAGTGAATATTCGGAAAAAAAACATGGCCGCCTTTATACACGTCGCATTGAATATTTTAAGCCTTCTGATTGGTTAACCCTTCTATTGGTGAACTATAAAATGAGTCAGTTCATTTTGACTGGCTCACTAGTACACCAGGGTACCCAAAAACTGTAACATTTTTATTATATTCCCCTCTCCTCACAGACAAGAATTGTACATATGAGACCTAATTAGGACTTCATAGAGACATTGAGGTATTACGGTGGGTGTAGTAAGAATGGTAATTAAGAATGCGTTGTTTTGGTGTAAGGGATATTGTAGTATATTTGGGTCAGTGATTGTGGCTAGCTAAGTTTAATGTTAATAGTTTCTTTTCTCATGCCTCTCTCTTGTGGAAACTTCTTCCGGTCCCATGTTTTCCAGCCAATTTTGATCTTCAAAAATCTAAATGCAATGTCAATCCTTATCTACTGTCTTCTTGATTATTCTTCTATTGTTCTCGCTCATTGATAATGTCTTTCTTTGTTCTTATTCATTCACACTCAATAACCCCCTTGTGTCTCAGTGACTTTACTCCCTTGCATGGATTGAAATGATTAAAAAAGATTGCTTCAGTTTATTACTGAAAGTTCTTCAAATAAAACTTTCAAACTATAATATAACACGTTTTATTTTAATGACGTTCAGCCAAATTTACTAAAATGTTTATATATTATTTTGTGTTCAATGTTCCGGTTACAAATGTGCGTGGCCAGATAAGATTGGGCCACTTTTAGAAGGCAATAAATCACAGAGATTAATCTCGACAATAGCAGGTCAAGAGGGTTACATCTGATAGGAACTGGAATTATCGTTTAAATAGCGAAGTGTGAAGAATTATGGGTAAAGGAAGCGGATAAACTCACAGGTCGAGATATCGGAAAGAAAGAAGGAAAGAAAGAAAGGAGATATATCAGTAGAAAGAAAGAAAGAAAGAAAGAAAGAAAGAAAGAAAGAAAGAAAGAAGGCACGTGACTAGAAAGAAAGAAGGAAGGAAAGACGACATGTAAGTACAAAAAAGAAACAAACAAACAAACAAATAAACAAACAAGTAAGTAGAAAGAAGGCGTGTAAGAGGAAATATAGAAAAAGAAAAAAAGAAAGAAAGAAAGAAAGAAAGGAGGCATATAAGTAGAAAGAAAGAGCCTGTAATAACAGAAGGAAAAATCATAGAAAGAAAGAAACAAACAAACAAAGAGCCTGGAAAGAAGGAAAGAAAGAAAGAAACAAACAAACAAACAAACAAGCATACAAACAAAAAGACATGTAGAAAGAAGACGTGTAAGTATAAAGAGAAAGAAAGAAAGAAAGAAAGAAAGAAAGAAAGAAAGAAAGAAACAAACAAACAAACAAAAAGACATGTAGAAAGAACACGTGTAAGTATAAAGAAAAAGAAAGAAAGAAAGAAAGAAAGAAAGAAAGAAAGAAAGAAAGAAAGAAAGAAAGAAATAGCCTGGAAAGAAAGAAAGAAAGAAACAAACAAACAAACAAACAAACAAAAAGACATGTAGAAAGAACACGTGTAAGTATAAAGAGAAAGAAAGAAAGAAAGAAAGAAAGAAAGAAAGAAAGAAAGAAAGAAAGAAAGACAGAAATAGCCTGGAAAGAAAGAAAGAAAGAAAGAAAGAAAGACAGAAATAGCCTGGAAAGAAAGAAAGAAAGAAAGAAAGAAAGAAAGAAACAAACAAACAAACAAAAAGACATGTAGAAAGAACACGTGTAAGTATAAAGAGAAAGAAAGAAAGAAAGAAAGAAAGAAAGAAAGAAAGAAAGACAGAAATAGCCTGGAAAGAAAGAAAGAAACAAACAAACAAACAAAAAGACATGTAGAAAGAAGACGTGTAAGTATAAACAAAGAAAAACAGAAAGAAAGAAAGAAAAAAGAAAGACCGAAAGAGTCTGAAAATAAAGAAAACACGTAAAAAGAAAAAAAAAACTTTGTAAAATATTTTTTTTAAGAGAAAGAACAATGTTAGTCTAGTACGTGCCAAAGAGAGGTTGTCATTGTCATCTTAGAAGCCCGTTCGATGATAAATATGGCTGACTCATGGCCGTACCAAAACTCTGATAAGTCAATAGAACTGATTTTGTGTTAAAATCCTGGCAGAGAATGAATCTCATAAAAATCAAGCATGTCACATTTCATTGTAACTTAATTGTTTAGTCAATAATTAGACCCTGCCCCCCCCCTTGAAAAGCATTTTGTACTTTATTTTAACTTATTTTAATAAATGCCATGTCCCTTCTGGATGTAAGGCAATCATGGCTCTCGACACGTTCCTTTTCTGTTATTAGATTTAAATTACCATGAATTCTACAGTTTAGAATTCAGAGATTTTCTTTCTCTTGGATTGGTTGCCTTCCAATTTTAGAGATCTCAGATTACCCAAGTATTTATTTATCCCATAAGAAATGGACATATACTAATTTCCCATGCCGCTTTCTAAATAAAAATAGAAAATTCTTTCTATTAGTCGTAAAAATAAATATGAGTTTGCTTTAAATGCAAATGTGGATTTCACCAGAAAAGTACTATTCCAGTTAAAATCCCTTGAATTCTAAGTAAATAAGATTGAAGATTCTTGGAGAATGCCGCTATCGAAATTTCTCGAAATATAAATCTGCGAGCAGGTTTTTTTCCCAATATCTCCATTACTAGAAGAATTACTTTTTCCTAAGCCAACATCAGTTTGTTATCTGCCATGCGTGATACACGCTTAGGCGATCATGTATCTTTCGATACATGACTGACGAGGTAATTTTTTCCTGCAGTAGGTTGCCATTTCTTTCTGCGGTAGACTAGATGCCATCCACGGCTATAGAACCCGATATTTCCCGCTATTCACCAAAAGCTTGAAGATGAGGATTCATACCTTTCCCAAGGGTATTAGCACGTAAGTGAATGTAAATGGATTCGACTGAAATTCGAACTCAACACTTTGATTCCTCAAGCCGCTATCCATTACTCTACCGTCCTCCATTCAGTCAGTTATGTGGCATGCGTGATACACGCTTACGCGATCATGTATCTTTCAATACATGACTGACGAGGCAGATTTTTTCCCGTACTAAGTTGATATTTCTTTCTGCGGTAGACCATTTGCCATTAAATGTTATAGAACCCGGTCTGTCCTGCTATTTGCACACTCCTGATGACACCTGCCCTCAAGTGGACAAGCGATTAATACTATCTATCTATCTATCTATATATATATATATATACTCGACTCTCCCGTCGAATTCGACGTATGAGGGTCAAACAGATCAGTTCCTAGGAAACCGACAGCCCGACAACAGCACATGAGATTTGATTATAGTGGTGAAGGTTTCGTGCAAGACTATCCACACTTTTTGAAGGGCCAAATAAAGAGACCTGGTGCACTACATGCCACAAGGTTCCCAAACGACCCTCCGCAGGTTTTGAAATCAGAGTTGTCCTTCTCCTAGACCAGTTGCCATCCAGGGCTATAGAACCCAGTCTGTCCTGCTATTTACCCATAGCTGGAGGAAGAAGAAGAGGATTCACACCTTCCCAAGGGTATTAGCTTGTAAGTGAATGTAATGGATTCGACTGGAATTCGAATAAATAAATAAATATATATATATATATATATATATATATATATATATATATAATTATATTTATATATAATTTATATATATATATATATATATATATATATATATATATATATATATATATATATATATATATATATATATAAAGGTGTATCCGATCGCATAATTGAATTAGCCCTCAATCTGGTGTGCAACACACGTGTGACGATGGTTAGCTGCTACGCGCCGACCTTAGGTAGTTCAGATCAAGAAAAAGATGATTTTTACAATTCCCTTCGCGATGCCATCTCCAAAGTCCAACATAAGGATAAATTAGTCCTTGCAGGTGATTTCAATGCTCCCGTTGGCAATGATTATCATTCTTGGAAGGGCGTTTTTGGTCGCCATGTTATTGGTCATGTGAATTCTAATGGATTACGCCTTCTCACTATCTACAAGGAATTTGACCTTAGCATCACTAATACCTTCTACCAGCAATTCAACTATCGTAAGATCACGTGGATGCATCCTCGTTCAAAAGACTGGCACCTGATCGACTACGTCATCACCAAAAGACGGGACATAAAAGATTTTAAGTTAACGCGTTCATTCCACGCAATATATCTGTCAGACCACTTCGGAATAAAGATACACTGCATCTGCAAAAGCGAATTGTTATAAAATCTACAGTGCCCAAGCGCATTAACGTACTGCCTCTTAAATCGACTGAAACGAAAATTGAGCTCTCTGACAAACTTGATGCTGCACTTGATTCTGTAAATATTACCAATGATATCGAATCATCTTAGAAAGCTCAGCGTGATGCAACATATTCTACATCCTTGGAGGTTCTCTGCTTGCCATATCGTAAACGTCAAGACTGGTTTGATGACAATAATACAGAAGTTCAACAGCTTATAGATCAATTGCACTTTTCTCATAAAGCACGGATTGAGGACAAGAACTCGTCCGATGAGATCGCTTACAAGAAGTGCAAAAGTCAGGTTCAACGAGTTCTCAGGGCCATGAAAGAGCGTTGGTGGTCTGAAAGGCCACTGAACTCCAACAAGCTTCAGATAGAAAGGATCTAAAGGCTTTTTATGCTGGCCTCAAGAGCATTTTTGGTCCTCAGAAAAGTGATGTTGCTCCTACCGCCACAGCAGATGGTGAAACTCTCTTGACATTTGACATTTTAAATCGCTGGAAAGAGCATTTCGAATCTGTGTTAACTACCACTTCTGTTACTGATGAGGAAGCCATCACATCAATTGAGCAAAATCCTGAAATTCCGGAGTTGTCTTTTGAACCTACTTATCAAGAGGTAATTGACTCCATCAAGCAAATCTCATCTGGAAAATCGCCTAGTCCTAAGGATCCTATTCCACCCGAAGAGTATAAGCATGGTGGCCAAAAGTTGGTAAAAAGGTTACATCTTTTTGTGGAGATATAGAAGGCAGGCTGTACCCCACAGGATTATAAAGACCCCTCTATCAAACACCTCTACAAAAACAAGGGTTACAGGTGTGTCTGTGATAATCATCGGGAGATATCGCTACTTTCAATTGCAGGCAAAATGCTAGCGAGACTGATTCTAAACAGAATCATTATACACCTTGTTGGCGACATATATCCTGAATCGCAGTGTGGTTTTCGGTCAGGTCGGGGCACCATTGACATGATATTTTCTCTTCGTCAAGTTGCAGAGAAGGTTCGCGGGAAAAACCATGAGTTTTACATGACGTTTGTGGACTTGACGAAGGCCTTTGACACTGTGAATAGAGAGGCTCTTTGACAAGTCTTGAGGAAACTCGGCATCCCTGAAAACATGCTAAAAGTCATCATCTCCTTTCATGAAGGAATGAAAGCTAATATCGTGTCTGATGGTATGATGTCGGAATCCTTTAATGTCACAAATGGCACCAAGCAAGGTTGTGTCATGGTCCCTGTCCTTTTTGCCCTTTACTTCTCGGTGATGTTGAAATATGCATTTGCAGACACAGAGAGTGGCGTCAAGTTTCAGTTTCGAACAACTGGTGGTCTCTTCAATCATCATCGCTTCAAAGCCAAGACCCACCTTCGTACGCAAATTATTCGTGATTTGTTGTTTGCTGATGATGCGGCTCTTGTAGCGAAATCCTTTGAGGAGGCCCAACATCTAATAAATCATTTCTCTGCTGCATGTAAAGCATTTGGTCTTACACTTAGCATGCAGAAAACTGAAGTTGTGCACCAACCTTGTCCTACTCCGAAGCAATTGCGTGGTGAGAAACAAAAACCACAAGTCTACAAATTTCCAGAGAGACCATTGAAAGTAGAAGACAAATGCCTGAACTATGTAAAGTCTTTCACCTATCTTGGTAGCAAAGTCAATTACAGTGGAACTTTAGATGATGAAATCATGCATCGGATTGCAAAGGCTACCAGTGCTTTCGGCAAACTTCGCCATTGCCTGTGGAATGAGCGGGGTATTCGACTGGGTACAAAAATTCGGGTTTACAGAGCTGTTGTACTTGCCATCCTTTTGTATGGCTCAGAGTCGTGGACTCCATACAGGTACCATCTACGCCAGCTAGATGTTTTTCATAAAAACTGTCTGCGTGCAATCTGTGGAGTTAAGCTTCAAGATAGGACATCTAACGTAGACCTGTTTAACAGGTGTAATATTAGAGGAATCGAGACTTTTATCCTACAGTGGACTGGCCATGTCTTGAGAATGTCTGATGACAGGATACCCAAGATACTAATGTACAGCCAGTTAGATCAGGGCTACAGGAATGTAGGACGCCCATGGCTAAGATACAAAGACAAGCTGAAAAGCAACTTGTCAGCAGTCAATATACCACATAACACCCTTGAGCGCTTAACATTGGAGCAGGTAGAATGGAGATCAACGTGTTTTAGTGGACTCAGCAATTTCCAATCTGCTTGTCTGAATCATCTTCAAGAAGCGAGAGCAAAATCTAAAAGATCAGCCAATCTAAGAGTGATCACATTTCACAATCCTCACACTTGCTCCATATGTGGCCTCCTTTGTAAATCACTAGCGGGTCTTAAATGCCACTTAAGATTATCGCACAAACTTTAATAACTGAATCATTAAGTTGTCAGATCCTCACACGTCGAAAACCGACGGGAGAGTCCATTATCATATACATACACACACACATATATATATATATATATATATATATATATATATATATATATATATATATAGCATAATGAGAAGCCGCGTATACTTTCTTAATATGTATATATAGACAAAAAGTTGCAAATTAAAAAAATAATAATGTTTTATTTTATATATATTTATTTATATATATATATATATATATATATATATATATATATATATATATATATGATTTTCAGATTGCCTCGTCGTTCACCGGACGTCAACGTTTGATAAAACGTCAATGTTCGGATATTATATGTTCCATATCACGTGACGTCCGCGTCTCGCGACGGACGCTACTTGCTAACAAAGAGTAATTTTAATTTATTTGTAACAAAACAGTTATTTCTGATGAAAAATTGAGGACAATTTGAAATATCAAATATATAGATATAAATAAATAAATACTTTCATAAAATAAAACATTATTATTTTTTTTAATTTTTCTATATATATATATATATATATATATATATATATATATATATATATATTTATATATTTTATATATTATATATGCGCGGTACTTACTAGAAAGCGTTCAATATCAGTGATAGAGCTAACATATTTCGTTGGATTGGACTGTTTTTCTGACGATCGCAAATAGCGTGAAACCCAGGGTCACAAACTCACGTCAATCCAGCTAAATATATATATATATATATATATATATATATATATATATATATATAGATAGATAGATAGATAGATAGATAGATAGATAGATATTTTAAGTTAATTAATTACCTTATTTCAATTTAGGCTATTCTCCTCATGTTTCTTGTTTTTATCACACCGTTCCTCCTGTTGGGCACTCTGGCCTTCCCCAGGTGTATAACATGGACTAGTGGATTCAGTTCATATTTCCCTGTAGTTTACTTAGATCGATATAGAAGATGACCGGAGGTCGCAACGGTTGAAATGTTGTGATAGCAATAAAGAGTTCGAATATATGATACATAAATTTATTCCATACAAACATACTTTAAATATTAATTACATAAAAAAATTCAACAACATCGTTTACTTACTTTCGACATTAAATTACATCACTTCGCGTCATCCATAACTTACGTAGACTTTTCTGTTAACCTGATGAATCCTGATAGGTGTCTCTGAAATTTAAAAGTCTTGAAAAACAACAGTTTTACTTTCGTTTCTAAATACTTGTGGCAAAATAAAACCCTTATATTTGTCTTGATAGAGTCCATCTTTATTCATCCTGCGATAGACAATGATGCTTCCTAAAAGTTAAGCAAAGTATTAAGAAAGAGAAAAAAAACCTTCGTTAGAAACAAAGAAAAGAGGGCTGAAATGTTACGTGATATCTGTCCTCTTATATGGCAACAAATGCTGGACCATCTCCGCAAAGATGAAGAAGGCACTTGAAGCAATAGAAACGTGGTTCTACAGAAGGATGATGAGAATACCATGAACTGAATATGTTAGCAATGATGAAGTTTTAGAGAAAATGTATTCTGTTAAGAGACATTTGAACTTAGTACAGAGTGCGATGGTTAAATTGTCGACTAAATGACGCCAAAATGAAAATAACACTGCCATTTCATTTTAACCGATACACAGGATGCGATGGATAAATTGTCTAAGTGACGCAACAATGAACACCATTTTAACCGATATACAGGGTGCGATGGATAAATTGTCGTCTGAATGACGCAACAATAAAAATAATAGTGCTATCTCATTTTAACCGATATACAGGGTGCGATGCATAAATTGTCGTCTGAATGACGCAGCAATGAAAATAACATGGACATCTCGTTTTAACAGATATAATTACACAAAAATATCTTAAAATACTAAGGAGTAAATATATTCAATAAAATCGCCATTAGCTTCAACCGCGGCCTCCAGACGACTTCGAAATCTCCTGCAACTCTTCTTGATGGTCTCCTTGTTTAACCTAGTGAATGCAGCCATAATCCTTGCCTTCAGTCCATCTTTGTTGTTACAAGAAGTTTTGTTCGTCTCTCCATCAGCTGCGCCCCACACATAATAATCAAGAGGGTTAGGGTCTGGGGAGTTAGGTGGCCAGATGTAAGGGGTGATGTGGTCGCAGGAATTGTCTGATAACCATGACTGGGTTCTCCTGCTTGTGTGGCATGGCGCAGAGTCTTGTTGCCAGACATAAGGTCTCCCAGCAGCCACTCTCTTGACCCAGGACAGCACTACCTCTTCAAAGCACTTGATGTAGGCTTCCGTGTTGAGTCTGAGGCCCTGTGAGAAGGTGAATGGGGGAATCACGTCGCCATCACTCTAAACACCTTCGTAATCACCATTAGACTCATCCAACTCTGTTCGAATCATCTGCACTGTCCTCAGATTAACACTCTGAAACGTTCATATTGGAGCTTCCGGCGTGAATGGCAAGTATTATAATATGCTGTTTCCAGATTTCTGATGGAGTAAATTACATACTTGTGTTCTTTTTCTCACAAACGATGCCCAGCTGACCCTATTATCGGCAAAACCAAAAACAAACAACGCACATGCACGAAATTCAATATACAAAATGGCGAAAATTTCCACCATCGCAACCTGTACAGATTAAAACTTAATAAATAATATCGTACTAATCCTATCTTACGTTGAAACACCGTTTCTCGTAATATCTCGTAATCTCACCGAAGTTGAAACACCGTTTCTCGTAATATCTCGTAATCTTACCGAAGTTGAGACATCGTTTCTCGTAATATCTCGTAATCTTACTGAAGTTAATCCACATCGAATTGTTAATCGGGGATCAGTGTTCTAATTCCAGTTGAGCTCGTTATATTCACTGACTTGAGAAAGGTATGAATCCACCTCTTCTCCCCTCAGCTATGGGTTAATTAGTAAGACCTGTATCACTAAATCATTATTATCTCCAAAATAATTTGTACAAAGCAGAAAGATAGCTTGGAAAAATTTGATACTCACAGGACTGATTGAAGGCAAGACGGACAGAGGAAAACAATGCATAACCTACCTGGCGAGGTTAAGTGAATGGATAACAGAGTTTAGGAGTGATAGATAAAAGATAAATCTACCATTCGCCCATGAATTGAATATTGCTGTCTCTTCTGATTTGGTATTTCTGCTATGTAGTCAGAGATTCTTGATAAAAACCTTAGGGCATATAATGAGGAAAGAAGGCTTGGAAAACCTGATACTCACAGGACAGATTGAAAGCAAGAGAGACGGAGAAAAACAATGCATAACCTACTTAGTGAGCTTCAATAAATGGATGGCGAATCAGAGAGAAATAACCCAAAGGAAAAAAAAACTATTAAAAGCTACACAGGTCAGGAAATTGTGGAGAGCCATGATCGCCTAATGAAGAAAACTTGAATTGGCCTCACTACGGTATTAACAATGATCTCTGAAGCTGGCTTACGAGTCATCAAATGACAGTCGATGTTTCCTGTTCATAAAGCAAGGACTTTTTTAAAACGGTAACAAGACTGTCACAACACGTCTTCCGGGCGTAGGAGGGTTGTCGATATGACGCCAGTTTATTTCACGTCGGCTTGTTAACCCTAACCCTGCCGCTGTCTGATTAAATTTATCTAATGGTTTTGTTCGTCCGCCAATGAATAAATTGGGCTATGCGAGAGTAATTATTTACCCATCTCTAAAACTAATTACTGTCGTCTGGCAGGATGGGTATGGTCGGATGTTAGAAGGGCTAGCGTTCATTTTGAAGCGGGGGTCCTTGCTTCTTGTGGTTGAGGAGTAGGCGTTGAATATGGGTGCAGATTCTTATAAAATGACGTGGATAGTGGTCGCCATACTGTAAAGTTGGCCAAGGTCATCGTATCGAAATATGTACTCAATTTAAAATTATTTCATAGAACTCATAAATTAATTTTGCCAAACATCGTTAGTTCGTGTCTTTGTTCCTTCTTTCTTTTTTATATTATGGCGGCGTATGAAGCTGGGGTCAGCAGGGATCACATAAGCTGATCTAATTAACGTCCTAATTCACATTATTTTTTTTTAATTGTGTATTCCACCATATTACGTTGAGGCAAAAGTTGACAAATTATTTTATTCATATAAAGCCGTAGTATCATCATCCAGTCATGCAAGTATTTTCCCTGGCTTTCTGAGAATATTCACCACCTTTCAGCTAAATTGTGTCTTCAATCAGGCAAATATTATTATTATTATTATTATTATTATTATTATTATTATTATTATTATTGTCATTACATTAATGGATATAATATAACTTAATAAACAACTAAGTTCAAATATGGCGTAGGGAAAACCGGGAAAAATACTTTGATGTTTGAATAATGATGCTATGTTTATCTGAATAAAAGATTTCGTCAAGTAAATGCTGGAAATTTTCGCATCAATAATATGAAAGATCAGTACAATCTTAACCCTTTTCCAGTCGTAGACGTGTCTATCCGTCTTCGACACGAACGAATAAACAAGCCCAAACTATAACGTTCAAATACCAGCTAAAAACGTGTTTATACGTCTATCTTGATTCTTTTTATGCCCTTCTAAGCTTGAAATGAGTCCAATTGTCAACTCTTCCAGAGGTGTTAGCTACCGCTCGGGTGTTCAGGGTACCTCACTTTCTTAGTTACTATATAAAATAAAGTTCGTCCGAAAATGAAACCTTTTCCCAAACTAATTGGCGGGAATAGGTTTAAATATTCAAGTCTAATGTCAACATTTATCCTCCCCACATATCGCAATAACCTGTGTCTCTACCTTGAGTGACTCTTGAGTCTTGTACAGAGTGAACATCATTGTAAAAAAAAAAAAAAATAAATAAACAATTTAGCTGATAGGTAACATCAGCCTGAGAAAATACTTTGCCAACTGAATAACGATGCTATGAATTTATACGAATAAACGATTGCATCAAAAATTCTAGTACCTTAGGCCTCAGCCCAATATGATGGAAGACATAATTTAGCTGAAAAATGACGAAAGGTCGTAGAAAACCTGGGAAAATACATTGATGACTGAATAATGACGCTATGAATTTTTTTATGAACAAAAGATTTCGCCAAATAAATGTTATTATATTTGGTCTCAATACAATATTATGGAAAGCTCGATTTAGTTAAATGTTGACGAAAGTTCGGAGGTAACATGGAAAAATACTTTGGTGTCTGAATAATGACGCTATGAATTTATATAAATAAAAGCTTTCATAATATAAATGCTATTATCTTTTGCGTCAATCTAATTTGATGGAAGACTCGATTTAGCTGAAAGATGACGAAAGGTCGTAGAAAGTCTGGAAAAATAGTTTGATGACCAAAATTTAGTTACTAAGAAAGCAGGAGGCCAGAAGTGAGTTCCACATGTGAGAAGTGCGAGAGAAGTAACTGTCGATATAGAACTTACAAATCAAGGACCAATATATTAATAAAATTCTACTGGTAACTTCTGCGTTCCTCTTACATTATGTAATACCAGCTAAATATGTTAACAGTTGAATGGAAGCGAGGGAAAATAAGTTGATTGCTGAATAATGATGCTATGAATTTATGTGAATAATAGCTTTTGTCAAAACTAATAGAAACTGCGAGTATGAATTTATGAGAGATTTTCCTAAAATCGTGAAGAATCTCTCCTGGATATAATGCGAATGAATACGCAATTTGGCTGGACGGGACGAAAGGTTATAGAAAGATTAGGAATATACCTTTTTGGCTGAATAATAATGCTATGAATTTATAAGAGTAAAAGATTTGGTCAAATTAATGCTATATTTTCCATGAATCTAATATGATAGAAGGTACGATTTACCTGAAAGGTGGGGACAAAGCCATAGAAAGCTACGACAAAACACCTTGATAACTGAATAACGATGCTATGAATTTATATGAATGAAAGACAATATTAACACTGGAGAATCATTATCTCGAACATTTGTGCAGAACTCGCAATCCATCACTTTTATGCACGCTTTTATTCGTCATTTGTGCCAACCTTCCGCGCTGAACGCGCTCGCTTCCCAGCGGTTCATAAGCACCTGTAACTACTCGTAACCCCATTAGCGTTTCTGTTACTCTCATTCCCATTTGTTTTGTTTCCTTATTTTTTTTTTTTTTTTGTTCCCAAGAGTTCCAGCTCCTTTCCTGAATTGAACACTTTTTTTTTTGTCCTTTCTCTCTCACTCTTTGTCCATTGATGAGAAAATCTTCCAATCGACACTTGTCAATTTCTCTCTCATTATCGTCTATTCACGGTTTGCTCCGTTGCGAAAATAAAAGATATTACCCTTCGTCTTCTTTCCATCCTGTCATATTTTAATGCCCGCATGAAAGGAAACGATTTTATTATTATTATTATTATTATTATTATTATTATTATTATTATTATTATTATATCAGGAAAATATAACTTATTGCTAATAATAATAATAGAAATTATTTGTAATTTTAAGAGAAATAATTATAGTAATCAAATTAATAATAATAATAACAACAAGAATCCAATTAATAAATTTATTATAATTCTGCTGGCTCATTTGTTAGTAAGTTAGCATTTGTGTTAAGCTTTGCCATTACCTCAGATAAATAATGAACCATTCCGTTTTGGTTGCAATTTTGAATATTATTATTATTATTATTATTTTCATTTTCTTTGATTTCTGGCGTTTACACATTTCGTTCCGGGTCCCGCCCAGGGACCTAAGTTTAGAAATGGCGTCATGACACTTTCCACTGACAAAAAAAAAAAAAATTAAATTACATAGATAAAGCCCTTCGTAAGGTGTGGCCTGTACTTGTCAAAACAATTTTTTGTATCTCCTTGAGGCATGGACTTCCAGGAATCCCTTCAATTAGTCTACTGCAATCTTTTCCAACTAGTCCTAGGGCTCCAACTACAACAGGGATTGTTGATGTTCCCATGTGCCACATTTTCGAGATTTCTATTTCAAGGTCCTTGTAATTTGACAGCTTTTTGAATATCTTCAAAGGTACATTGCAGTCAGTAGGGTGTGCCATATCAATAAGGAGGCACTTTTTTTTGTTTGTGGTCTTTAATAACAATTTATTATTATTATTGTTGTTGTTATTATTATTATTAATACCAGGAAAATATTACTTAAATACTGTTAATAATAATAATAATATAAAGAAAAATATTAATTAAATATTGTTAATAATAATAGAAATTATTAGCAATTTTAAAAGAAATAATTATAAAAGTCAAATTAATAATAATAATAATAATAATAATAATAATGGTCTGATTAATAATCGTCCTGAGTATGACGATAAACTACACCCGGCAGCAAAACCTCTGATCAGGAGGTTTTGAGGAGCGTGGAACCACCTCTCTATTGCTGTTGTTCCCAGGTCCACCCTGACCCTGTGTGGTAGCACGTGTTAGGGTCTCTGATAGGGACAAATAGTTAACCCCCAAACTGGGTTCAAAACACCATGAAAGTGTAAATATAAATTTTTATAGTAAAATATATTTTGGAAAAAAATAGCTGCAATACATATGACTGGGAAAAAAACCTCTTTACAAAAATATTTCAATTAAACCTGATCCACAAACTGATTTCTTACAAAGAATATATATTATTCTAAAAATCTTATCGGCACTAAATAACCCATTGAGGTGTTGATATGCTGCAAAATAAAACAAGCCTAAACCCAACCGATTAATAATCATAATATAATTCTGTTTGCTCCTTCGTTAGTAAGTTAGCGAGTGCGTTAAGCCTGCCATTACCTCAGATAAATAATCAACCATTCCTTTTTTATTGCGAGGAAAGATGGGAGAAAATATATATATCAGAGTAAACAGCGCATCACCTGCCTAACGAACTTGCTTAAATCGATGGCGGAAAAGGGTTTAGGAGAAATAGCAAAAAGATAATATTTATTAAGAGCTACAAAGGGCAGGAAGTTGTGGAGAGCCGTGATCACCTACACCCTGAAGGTACACAGCACATAGAAGAAGAAAAATGAGCTTGAGTAAATGGATGGCGGAACAGGGTTTAGGAGAATTAACAAAAAGACAATATTTATTAAGACCTACGAAGAACAGGAAGTTGTGAAGAGCCGTGATCACCTACACCCTGAAGGTACACAGTACATAGAAGAAGAAAAATTAGCTTCCTATCTATCTATTCGTTTTTAATCGTTTTACTACAAGCATGGTGTTAATGTCATTACGATGCCTGGGATTATTGAAAGTGAAAGTGAAAATGAAAGTGACAGAGAAGATTTTAGTGAGTAAAAAGGACAATAAAAATAGGTTTCAGGAAAACAGTAGAAAGCGATGGACGTTCAATTTATTTTTCTTAAGTTTGATTGGTGGCTGGAAAAAAATTAAAAAAACGGAACAAAGTTCCATTGGCGAGATTCACGAGAAAGGAAGCTATTATAATAGCTAGGACCGCATTCATCTAGTAATTTCAACATTAAAGCGATGAGACCTAGCTGCCAATCTAGTATTAACTTTATATTCATGCTGTTGAGGTACTAAGGACTAGAGTTCGTTAGCACTATTGCCGTGATAATATTTATAGAAAAGGCAAAGGGAAGCCACGCCACGGCTTTGGGAAATCGAAATGACAGGTAAGGACCAATTACATTGCAGACCCTTTGGATTTTGTTGAAAATATCGAGATAAAATCGTTGGAGCACTTGACTTGATGTGGTACAATATTCAATGCATGGACATATGGTAGATTTCTAGATGTGCAACACGAAGAGTTGCCTGGTACAGCACAGTGAATCAGCTTTCCTATCTGCAGACCTAGCAATTGATTCAATATATTTACTCCATCGCATATCAGTGGAAAATTTGAGACCAAGAAGGCGCCCCCCCGGGTGGGGGAGGGGTGTTAACATCAGCCAGTTTTACTGTGTGGATTAAAATATAGCAATTTCGTTTTAGAGGCGTTAAAATGTACAGCGTATTTGTGGTCACGTTAACAATTGATTGGGGGTAATTTTCAAGAGTAGCTGTAAGGTTGTCTTTAAATAATGACCTTCAAATACCCTATTTGTAATTGAAATGTAATCTCTATCTATAAAAAGCAGGATGTGTGTGTGTGTAACGAATGCACGGTCGCAATTTTCGACGGATTTGCACCAAAATTTAAATGCACATGCTCCAAGTTAGCGCGAAGGCCAAGACCGACTTTGCATTTCCCAACTCCCATCGATAGTGGAAATAATCGATTTTTCATGCTTCTACGGAAGTTTTCATGTAGTTTGCGGCCATTTTGTACTGGCCAGAGTGGGAGCCAGTATCTGGCTGCCACGAATAGGCAGGAAGATTCTATTGGCCAGCGTGAGAGTCAACAGATGACTGACACGAATATTAACTAGCATGCAAAAAAATCGATAGCTGCATTCGTCACAAGTGGGAAAAATTTAAATCTGCATGGCACTTTACTCCAGTTGGCTTATTCGCTTGCTTAAACTCAACGTTGATTCTGATTCCGCAGAACTGGGTTGGGTGTGAAAAAGTATTTGTTGTTAACATTCTTTTTTCATTCGGTTTTTGCAGTTACGAGTCCTTTTTTAAAGCTGATCGTTTTGTGTTCATTTTGTTTAGTTCTTTTTTCGTCACAGATTTAATGTTTAGTATAGAGCTTAGAAAAAATTCGCAGTGTGAGATAGGCAAGAAGTAAGGCATGCAGCAACATCAGCACGACAAAGGGCACTCCTTTAAAGGCAAGGAAGGGTATAAATATTTTGAGTCAAGTGATAGCGATTGCTGTATGACTCGTACGATTTTTGAATCATGCACGGGCAACGCCGGCCCATGCTGCTAGTTAGGAATAATTTAAGTAACAGTGTGAACGGGACTAAAACCAACAGGGGTAAGGTGCGCGCCCGGCAGGTATCCCATTCTGCAGCAGGGTGGGACCGGTCGTAATCCATTAAGTGCTGGCCCAAAATATTAAGCGATATTGATAAATAGTACTCTCATCAAGGAGAAGAGAAGAATGATAGTAAGGATCTTCATAGTAGCGGAAAAGTAACAACAATAACAGCAATAATAGAAAAATAATAATGAAACTAAACAAATAATAATAACTGTAGCACTCATAGCAAAAGATGCCTTCCAGAAGCTAAGCAAAATATTAAGAAACAGGAAAAGTTCTTTAGAAACAAAGAGGAGAATGGTGAACAGCTATGTAATATCATTTCCCCTATATGGTAGTGGATACTGGACAATATCACCACAGATGAAGAAGAGACTGGAGGATGCTGAGAATTCCCCGGACAGCAAAATGTTTTAAGGAAAACGGAAACGAAAAGAACAATTATACTTACAATCAGAACGAGACAAATGAAATCTCTGCACATGTATTGCCTTCCCATAATGTCATTATTTTTCCCTTTTTTTTTTTTTTTTTCTCCAGCCAGTCGTTCATTCGTGTTTGTGTGACACTTTGGACAGAATGCAACGATATTAAACACAGTGACACGTTGATTTCGCAAAATACCAGTCTATACGTAATATATCCTGTCATTTTTTACGGGTAATACGCTATTAATTATTATGATAATATGCGCTTTTTCTTTCTTTCGCATCAAAGAATGAGTCTTTCGCGTTCAATCGCCCTTCATAGCAGGAACAAAACTCTGCGCGGTTTTAAGCCAAGGAAGCCCATGCATTGTTCGCTGCATGCAGGGCGCTGGGGGGCGTTGTTGCTCACGTACAACTGCATTTCCTACAAAAAAAAAACACCTACATATCTCCGCAAAATGCACTTGCATGCGTGGTAATAACGCACAAAAAGGGATCTTAGCATGTGGGGAAGTTAGAACGTACGTTGTATTATTCACAAAAGACGGAACCGAAAGACCTTGTTAATACCATTATCTTTTATACCATTCACACGTCCAAGCTTAAAGCACCTGCTATTCACAAGCGGTCACCCATCTGGGCACTGACCAAGTGTTGTAAAGTGGTTTTCACAGTGGAGGCTTGTATTTGTACTAAGTCGGTCCTAAAAATAGGTTCGACGTACAAAATGTTAGGAACTTGATATAATAGTAATCTAGTTGTGGTGGCTGATACTTTAATATCCGATTACCGGTCGTCCGACATCGACTGACTGACCAACGATATTTAGTCACTCCCCCCACACACACGAGGGCGTCATGTGGCACAAGGTCGGTTTAACATGGGATCTCCGAGCCCGTGGGCTCGGCCAAAAATATGCCCATTGAACGCGTATAAACGGGTTCTGGGTCGGTTTACCTCCCCGAAAGAGCCTCCGCCATTCGGCGTAGCCTCGTTCGGGTTCCTCCCCGCCCGAAGGCAGAGAGTTCAACCGATCGGCCAGTCGACTGACTGACCAACTCCCTGAGCGACTCCTACTATTCCTACTTATTATATGTGGGAGAGTCTCTTAACAATAGAATAGGTGTGTTCCACTATAACACCAAGGGACACGACACATATAAGTAGAAGTAATTATATTTTTACGGGTTATCAACCTTTTGTAAGTTATTTAATTCCGGACAATATTTTAGATCGTAAGAATCCTTTTGAAATAATAATAATTTTCTGATATACGTCTTAATAATCAACCCATAGCATGGGGAGAAGAGATGATCTCATACCTTTTCCAAGTGAATATAACGAACCTGACTGGAATTGGAACACCGCTTTCCGATCTCTACAATTCCGAGTCGATTCAGTGGTAGAATAGATAGCAAGTTATTGCTATAACCTAACCACGTTTCTCTTCAAAATAAAACATCCCAGGGTACCTAATTGCAGCTCGGCACACCCTCCTGCTTCGATAGTAACTCTGATCGTTTCGATAAGGTCAAATTGGTAGCTGATTTAACAAAAATGTCCTACAGTCTGTTGTTAACTGGGGCAAGATATGGCTTGTTAATTTTAACGCCTCCAAAACAAAACTGCTCTCTATTAATCACCGATAGTCCTTTCTTCCTTCCATCGGCATGGCTGATGCTAACCTCCAGTAGAGTGACTCGATGCGCCTTCCCGAGCTAACATTTTCGGCTGATATGAAGCGGAAAGATTATATTGAATCAATTGCTAGGTCTACAGCTGAGAAAGTTGGTTCCCTGTGTCGTGCTAGACGATTTTTCTACCACTCGTCCATGAGTAGAATATTCTTGCCACATATGGTCCAGTGTATATTTGGAGATTCTTGATAAAATCCAAATAAGAATCAGCAATATTATTAGTCCTGACCTAGCATCTCAGCTTCCGTATCTTTCCAACCACCGTAAAGCTGCTCCCCTCTGCCGTTTCTATAAATGTTTTCGTGGTAACTGTTTGGATAATCTCTTCGCTATGATACCCAGACTTTACATTATTCGGACTATCGTCTTCATATAAAACTTAAGGAATCAGCACATATGCTAGGCCACAAAAATCTCCTGAGCCGACCAAGCATAGAAATGAATACAATATGGGAACCAGTAACAAGGAGTGCCAGAGACATGCAATAATATAAACAAAAATTGCAATATGAGCTCTGGTAAAAATATGCAATGTTAACAGCAAAAATTGCAATATGAGCACTGGTAAAATTAAATAATTAATTTTAGCTCAATTTAAGGTAGTCCTTCGTTCTTTAAAGTCTGGAGAACATTGCCTTATTATTTATGATTTGTGTTTGAGTCGAAAATTTGTCTATTTATATATATGTTGTTATAAAAGTATCAGATAGATAGATAGACAGACAGATGACAGACTGAGCTACCTAGCTAGCTAGCTATATAGATAGATAGATATATAGGAATAGGCTGATATAGATACGAATAGACTAAGATAGATAGATAGATAGATAGATAGATAGATAGATAGATACGAATAAATTTATATAAATACGAATAAATAAGATAGATAGATAGATAGATACGAATAGACTGATATAGATACGAATAGATAGATAGATAGATAGATAGATAGATAGATAGATACAAATAAACTTATATAAATACGAATAGACTGAGATAGATAGATAGATAGATAGATAGATAGATAGGAATAGGTTGATATAGATACAAATAGACTAAGATAGATAGATAGATAGATAGATAGATAGATAGATAGATAGATACGAATAGGTTGATATGGATACGAATAGACTAGAGGTACGAATAGATAGATAGATAGATAGATAGATAGATAGATAGATAGATAGATAGATAGATACGAATAGACTAAACTGGGATAGATTCAACTACTCTCATTTACACATCATCTCTGTCCTTTTTGTCCCTGTTCATATCTGTTATTACATGCCCCCCCACCACCACCAGGGTCCATATAGACACTAGGCGGGGGATGTAATATTATCTGTGTTCCACGTAATGGAAAAATGACAGCATCTTATTTCTTCAATTAATAATTACTATATAAAAAATAAAAACATGTTCAAAAAGAAAAATTGTTGTTTGAAAATTTTTACAAAAGAGCAAATTGCCAAGATTTAATTTTGAGGTAGATGACAAAGCTCAAAGTAATAATGGTATTAATTCTCAAAACTGTTTAATACATATTTACTGTTTCATAGCGTATTCATTCAAGTGTATGGAATATCATTACAATGTCCACAAGCTGGTGTGGGAGGAAGGGGGTGGATTTATACCTTTCTGTTGTGGATTCCGGGATGAAATCCGGTACTAATAAATAACAAACGCCAAGAATGAATATAGGAAAATAAATGTATTAACGTAATAATACAAACTGGTAAAGCAGGTTAGTAGTTCCAGGAATACGGGTTAGTAGCAAAATATCTATACAGTCTTTAGTATTGAAGTATCGCTGTATGACTTCTTACTGAGTCTACGTGCTCGCTCACGGTGACTATTGGTCGCTACTTTCATTCTGTCTGTCTGTTACCTTACTCTCACTCTTCCGGTTACCTACAACCTTTCGCTCTCCCCCTTTTGCTGCTCTTGTCTCTTGGGTCTTCACGTAGCCGTAGTATATGTATATACTGGGTGAGTCCATTTGTGTAAAAAGGGGAGGGCCCCTCAACACTTTCCCAAGAGTATTTGTATGTAAGTGAATATAACAAACCTAACTGGAATTGGAACTCAGCTCCCCGATTAACAATTCCAAGCCATTATCCATTATACCATCAACACATCCAAGCTTACAGCACCTGGTATTCCCAAAACAGTCACCAATCTAGGTACTGACCAGGGTCGATGTTGCTTAACTTTGGTGTTCATATGGGAAATAGTATTTCAAGGTGATATTGTAGTCGTAAGTGACCATTATTTAGCGATGAATATAGCTACATTTGATATGGAGAAGAGGTTGTGTCCTTAATGGAAATAGTAAAACCAGCATAACCAAATGAGAACTGGTACAAGGTTTTGGGTATTATATTATAGGCAGTAAAACTATAGACATCTTGCCAGATGATAATGGTTGAAGATAAATGCAGAGAATTATAATTTCCAGGACATGATTTTTCCAGCAAATCATTGACTAAGAAGCTTTAAGCTAATAAAGATTAAAAAGAAAATATATGACTTCAAGACAATGTAATTTCACATTATGCAATTTGAATATTACCCACCTTGCCAAAAAAAGGTTTTAAACATGCCATATCATTACAATGTCCACAAGCCACTCCATACATTAATCCAATAGAAAACTTGTAAAGTATGAGATTGGAAAAATATTTAAGTAAATATCTCCAAGAAACAAAACTACTGTAAGGCTAAAGTTGAAACAGTAGAAAATTTAAAAAAAAAAATAATAATGGTAATGAGGTTATGCCAAATTAACACAAAGATAAAATTCATTGAAGTCTATGGAATATTCTATTAATCAAATGTTTCTATGCTCTATATTTTAGGGATTTATACAGAAAATTTATGCTGCAATTTGTTTGCATAACAACTACTTGTTCTAGGAAGAAGAATGTCAGCTTTTATCAATATTTTAATAAGGACATTTATCAGCTGGAATTTATATCATTCATTGCTCATATATCTTAACATTATTTGGTTAATATCAATTTTATTGTGAAAGTATTGTCAAAGTAAAATTTGGCTGTGTATCTACAAGGGTCTACTGAAACATTCTTTGTTTAACCCATTTCCCAAGATCAGCCTAAATGATCAAATTTAATTGAGGAGTTTGGCTTCTTGTTTTGGGGGTTTTTTTTCAGCACCCAACATGGTATATAAAACACTTTTTTTTAACAGCTTAACTTGAGATTTAATTTTATTGTGAAAGTATTGTCAAAGTAAAATTTGGCTGTATATCTACAAGGGTCTACTGAAACATTCTTTCTTTCTATCTATTTATCAATGTAAGCCAGGTCCCTATCTATCTATCTATCTATCTATCTATCTAAGCCTGTTCCTATCTATCTATCTATCTATCTATCTATCTATCTATCTAAGCCTTTTCCTATCTATCTATCTATCTATCTATCTATCTATCTATCTATCTATCTATATAAGCCTGTTCCTATTTATCTATCTATCTATCTATCTATCTATCTATCTATCTATCTATCTAAGCCTTTTCCTATCTATCTATCTATCTATCTATCTATCTATCTATCTATCTATCTATCTATCTAAGCCTGTCCCTATCTATCTATCTATCTATCTATCTATCTATCTATCTATCTAAGCCTGTTCCTATCTATCTATCTAAGCCTGTTCCTATCTATGTATCTATTTAACTAAGCCTGTTCCTATCTATCTATCTATCTATCTATCTATCTATCTATCTATCTATCTAAGCCTTTTCCTATCTATCTATCTATCTATCTATCTATCTATCTATCTATCTAAGCCTTTTCGTATTTATCTATCTATCTAAGCATGTCCCTATCTATCTATCTATCTATCTATCTAAGCCAGTTCCTATCTATCTATCTAAGCCTGTTCCTATCTATGTATCTATCTATCTATTTAACTAAGCCTGTTCCTATCTATCTATCTATCTATCTATCTATCTATCGAAGCCTGTTCATATCTATCTATCTATCTATGTTAGCCTGTTTCTCTCTATCTATCTTATAAAAGACATCTCTATCTATCTAGCGTCTCCTTTTAGAATTGATAAAGGGAAATCGATAGTTTGTGACGCCTTTTTGCCAACTGCGCACAACCCTTGACTGCTTCAGCTGGGAAAGTGTAAAGATTTCATAGGGAAAATGGGAGATTCATGCAGAGTGACAAATCAGCTATTGTAACAAGGTCATCTCCGGGTTTCGAACCCCTACAGCTGTTATTGGGGGAGGGGTATATTGTGACATATTTCCCAACGCGACGACTGGATTGGTTCTGAACTATGGATGTAGCGAAATAGATAGATACGAACAGACTGAGATAGATAGATAGATAGATAGATAGATAGATAGATAGATAGATAGATAGATAGATAGATAGATACGATCAGGCTACGATAGATAGATAGATAGATAGATAGATAGATAGATAGATAGATACGATCAGGCTACGATAGATAGATAGATAGATAGATAGATAGATAGATAGATAGATAGATAGATACGAACAGGCTGAGATAGATAGATAGATAGATAGATAGATAGATAGATAGATAGATAGATAGATACGATCAGGCTACGATAGATAGATAGATAGATAGATAGATAGATAGATAGATAGATAGATAGATACGATCAGACTACGATAGATAGATAGATAGATAGATAGATAGATAGATAGATAGATAGATAGATAGATAGATAGATAGATAGATAGATAGATAGATACGATCAGGCTACGATAGATACATAGATAGATAGATAGATAGATAGATAGATAGATAGATAGATAGATAGATAGATAGATAGATACGAACAGGCTGAGATAGATAGATAGATAAATAGATAGATAGATAGATAGATACGAACAGGCTGAGATAGATAGATAGATAGATAGATAGATAGATAGATAGATAGATAGATAGATAGATAGATTAAAAAGCACGTAATAAAGAACACTGAAATACATAGATGGCAGATAGATAAGTAGGTCATAAAATTATATATATATATATATATGTATGTATGTATAGAGAGAGAGACAGACAGACAGACAGAGATAAATAGATAGATAGATAACAATTCATTCTGTATATATATATATATATATATATATATATATATATATATATATATCAATATCAGTTCATTATATATCTATTTATATAAATAGATAAAAACACACACACACACAGTCATATATATGTTGGTGTGAACTAAAATGCGTACACCTGCATATATGTGTCTATGCATATGATTGTGCTACCCCAAAGAAAGTAGTAGATCCCCCCACACACACACACACACCAAACTTAGTCAAACAAACATAAATAGATCTACGTGAAACCCAGGGTGACAAACTCATATCCATAGAATTTATATATATATATATATATATATATATATATATATATATATATATATATATATATATGTGTGTGTGTGTGTGTGTGTGTGTGTGTGTGTGTGTGTGTAAAGATTGAGAGAATGAGATCCTTGTTTTGTCAATTTTAATATCTGTCCTTGTGCTGCTGTTAATTTAATAGAAATATTCTTCTAATTGAATCAACTCCTTGGTGATCAAATACATCGTCCGCCTGACAACGTATTGTGAGTAATAAATGTTTGATTATTCGGAAAGTGAATGAAGTTGCCTGAACAGAATCAACGAAACATTCCACGTGGAATATTCTGTTGGCGTGGGACAGGGTGACCCGTCAAAGGTCACCGCTTGACGATGCAGGTGAGCCCCTCTCACGACCTCCTTGTATAGTCGTTAGACAAAAGGCATATCTTTTTTTTGTACGTTATCGAAATTCATTTGTTTAGCGAGGAGGCAATAACCTGATAAGATTTTTTTTTTAAAATGGTAGAAACAAAAGAATGAAACATGCGCAGTATACATCGTTTCTAACCACAGAACTCATAAAAGATTTCTCCTAGATTGAGAAGTCAGTGAAGACCAAACGCGTATGAGAAATTTTATTCCTAACTCATATAACATTATTATTCACTTTTCCATCAGTTTGCCATCAAATAAGTTCCTAATGAGGATAGACATTCATGCACAAGAAGTTGTATGAGAGAATGAGGGTCTAACTAATTTCTCCTCTCTTTTTGATTAGTCTGCCGACAAGATATAATAAGTGCCCTATGAGGATTGAAGTCTATACAATAAAACTTTATAAAAGAATGTCTTCAAATCCTTCATCATCATTGCAGGCGGTCTAACTTCTCATCAGCTTTTTATTAGTCTGCCGTCAAATAATAAGTTCCCAATGAGGATAGACATTCATAAACAAGCAGTTGTATGAGAGAATGACGGTCTACCTAATTTCTCATCACTTTTTGATTAATCTGACGACAAAATATAATAAGTACCCAATGAGGATTGAAGTCTATACAATAATAATTTTATAAGAGAATATCTCCAAATTCTCATTATTCGAGGTGCTCTAAATAATTTCTTCCCAGTTTTTCATTAGTGTGCCGACAAAATGTAATAATTAAGTCCCCAATGAGGATTGAAGTCTATACAATAATTTTTTTTATAAGAGAACGTCTTCAAATCCTCGTCAATATTGCAGGCGCTCTAAATAATTTCTCCTCGGCTTTTGATTAGTGTGCCAAAAAATATAATAATTAAGTCCCCAATGAGGATTGAAGTCTACACAATTTTTTTTTTATAAGAGAATGTCTTCTAAACCCTCATCATTATTGCAGGCGCTCTAACTCTTCTCTCCCGAGCTTTTGATTAGTCAACGAGAAAATACAATAATGGAGTGCCCAATGAGGACTGAAGTTCATACATACCTCGCACCTTTACTGTGGGATCTTATCAAAATATAAAATGGCGCACCGAATTTTACTCAATATCTCCGTTCCCGAACGAATTACTTTTTCCTCAATATAACATACAGGACTATAAAAATGTAAAACAAAATCATAGCTTCCTATTGATATATACATACATATATATATATATATATATATATATATATATATATATATATATATATATATATATATATGGATAACTGGTGGATAAGGAATTAAACCCAATTTTGAAATGGAGATACCTATCAAAAGCCAGAACACCTAATAACTTCCGCGATCGGTGTGATCTGTGCATGGCGGAAAAAATCTTCATTATCAAAGATAAGAATCGAGATGAGCTGCTGAATCTTCGTAATGAGATATTTTCTAAATGTAGACATAAGAAACGATTCAAAACATGAACACCGTTTTGTAACATGTTGTCATTTATGACAGTTCCATCTTAGTCCAATAACATCGGGCATGACATTTTAATGGAATGACTATTATGTTTATTATGCTTATCTCTATATGTATGATTGTGTATGTTTATGTGATGCGCCATGTATATATATATATATATATATATATATATATATATATATATATATATATTTACACAGAAATATAATAAGTACCCAAGTTTATATATATATATATATATATATATATATATATATATATATATATATATATATATATATATATATAAAGTGACATGGGTCAGCACTCAGAGGCGACAGGCTGTTTCATGCTGGAATCAATCGACAGGCCTGACGATTGCGTCCAGCAGCATGGAACAGCCTGTCGCGTCTGAGTGCTGACTTCAATGTTCACTTTTTATATTTACACAAATGTCTATCTCTGATATCGAGCACTTTATCCCATAAATATAGCACACCTTAAGACTATATTTCTTCATATATATATATATATATATATATATATATATATATATATATATATATATATATGATAGAAATTATTAGGAGGATTTGATAATTATATTTAAGTAATTCATCGAGGAAGCACTGGACGGCCGTTTCGTCCTATATTTGGGACTCATCAGCAGGGCGCATCCACTACCGAGAATTGAAACCCTGACAAGCAAACATCATAGCAACTGTTCCACTGGGCCTCAGTGACGAAGAGATTGCAAATCAGACTCAACAAAGCGCTTGGTGAGAGTAGTCGTGGCTCCAGGGGGGGCACCGTCCTATGGTTACAGAGAACTCAGTAAGAGTTCCATCACCGAATATGTGAGCGAGCGGCGCTTTGTTGAGTCGGATTATTTCACACTCTGCAATCATCAATCTTGTGAAATATGTTAAATAATGACTTCGTAATCTATTTTAGGCTTAAATCCAAATTTATATTTTTATTTTTTATTTTTTTTATCTTTTCTAAAATTAATAAATGTTTCGACATTTGTTCATTATTTACATTATACAGACTATTGTCCTCATCTTTGTCACCATATTTATTACAACATTTCAACCTTTCAGTATCTGTCTATATTTCTGAGATGAGGTATTATGTACACTATTTACATTATGCGGACTATTGTCTTCATCTTTGTCGCCATATTTATTACAACGTTTCTGCCTTTCAGTATCTGTCTATATTTTTGAGATGAGGTATTATGTACACTATTTACATTATTCGGACTATTGTCTTCATCTTTGTCGCCATATTTATTACAACGTTTCTGCCTTTTCAGTATCTGTCTATATTTTTGAGATGAGGTATTATGTACACTATTTACATTATTCGGACTATTGTCTTCATCTTTTGCCGCCATATTTATTACAACGTTTCTGCCTTTCAGTATCTGTCTATATTTTTGAGATGAGGTATTATGTACACTATTTACATTATTCGGACTATTGTCTTCATCTTTGTCGCCATATTTATTACAACGTTTCTGCCTTTCAGTATCTGTCTATATTTTTGAGATGAGGTATTATGTACACTATTTACATTATTCGGACTATTGTCTTCATCTTTGTCGCCATATTTATTACAACGTTTCTGCCTTTCAGTATCTGTCTATATTTTTGAGATGAGGTATTATGTACACTATTTACATTATTCGGACTATTGTCTTCATCTTTGTCGCCATATTTATTACAACGTTTCGGCCTTTCAGTATCTGTCTATATTTCTGAGATGAGGTATTATGTACACTATTTACATTATTCGGACTATTGTCCTCATCTTTGTCACCATATTTATTACAACGTTTCGGCCGTTGTACGCTCCGGCCTTCTTCAGGTGGTTGGAATGTCGAACTGAACCCTTTATTTCACTCACTGGGGTAGACTGTTCCATGTTTAATGGATGTCAGTTAACAGTTATCTCCTGTTAATTCCCCTCTGCAAGTTCACCACCGTCTTAAACAGTAGCTCAAGTACACATGGCACACTTGATAAATGCGGTAGTTAGATCCAATGACAGGAACCAAGTGTGTGAGTTCAATACCTGGTTAAGGCGGTGGAGAACTTGGATAAACGAAGTAAATATATATATATATATATATATATATATATATATATATACACACATACACACATATACATATATATACACATATATATATATGTTTGTATGAAAATTTCTCCGATTTAAGCAGTAGAGAAGACAATATTTATGAATAAAAATGACAATAGGAAAACTCCACATTGGACGAAACGCGTCAGCAATTACCAGTTTTCCTATTGTCATTTTTATTCATAAATATGTTTGTATATATATATATATATATATATATATATATATATATATATACGTGTGCGCGTTCTAGACATCGTTTATGGCCTGACTATTGCGTTTAGCCTCAAATACAGTGTGGTCTTTTGTGTTTACATACGCTCCATCTCTGTTATCAAGCCCCTCATTTAATTTTTATGATATACATTTATATATGTATATATACATATGTGTGTGTGTGTATGTGTGTGTCTATTTCTAGATAGATAGATAGATAGATAGATAGATAGATAGATAGATAGATAGATAGATAGATAATGAACAGACTGAAATAGATAGATAGATAGATAGATAGATAGATAGATAGATAGATAGCCTGACGATTGTGTTTAAGCATGAAATATATTTTCACGGCTGGGTGTTGACTTCAATGTCCTAATTTATATTTGCATACGTTCTATTCCTGAGATTGAGCACTTTAACCTATAAATATAGTACACCATAAGACTATATTTTATCATATATACCAAATCTATCAAATGGACATCTACTTTTATTTCTACAATTGCATATTTCACTGTTAATGATGTTACGCTACACGTTACTTGTTAATTTATGCCGTTGCAGAATTTTCATGGTTTTTAGTTCATAGTTATATATTATCCAATGTCTGACTACTTTCAACTTTCATAAATATTATCAAATAGGTTTAGTTTTAGTGCTAATGCTTATTTGTGTTTTTCTGTGAAGTTTCATCTTATTGTGTTGTTTTTTTTTGGGGGGGGTATATTATTCTATGAGATATCCTTAATGTATTTGTTCTTTATAACATTTTATTGAAGTTGGACCTTTGTTTTTTGTTTAAAGCTTTCATTATTTGTAGTCGTTTTTTACGGTGTATGTGATATAGTATTTCGGTTTTACTAGTAAGTATTAAACTGAGAGATGCCGACATAGATGGATATTTTGAAAAACCAATAACATTTTTGCTCTTGTATATACATACTTGCATTTGTCTTGATGATGTCCCTCAGATGACGAAACGCGTCGTGTAAGATGAGTTTTACTTTTTATTTACTCATAGAAGTGTATATATATATTCCAACATAGACAGATAGATAGATAGATAGATATAAATAATTGTTCTTAAATTTATAACATTTGATTAATGTCGGATTTGGTTTTATGTTCAATGCTTCTGAGATTTGTAGTCGTTTTTATATATATATATAAATAGCAGAATGGGTCAATGATAGATAGATAGATAGATAGATAGATAGATAGATAGATAGATAGATAGATACGAACAGAATGAGATAGATAGATATGGAAGTAGACTAATTTAGATAGATAGATAGATAGATAGATAGACAGAAACAGAATGAGATAGATAGATAGATAGATAGATAGATAGATAGATAGATAGATAGATAGATAGATAGATATGAACAGACATAGATCGATCAGTGCTACGTAAGTATCGTTAATGGTCTTCCTAATTCAGGCGCCTGTGCAACCGGACCCGCTGAACGTACAGCCGGGCGACGCCATCAAGTCTGGAGAAAAGAAATTCTTCGAGATACTAATTAACGTTTTTCTTAATTGGTGACAGCCCTGAACGCCGAAACCGACATTGGCTGTTGACAAAGAATCGATTCCTTTCATGCCAACGCTGTAACGATTAATTGCACCATTTGCCAAAGTGTTCGCGGGATAAGATCCAAAAGATCTTTGCATTTTTTTTCTCAATCGTCAAATGCTTTGGCAATGTTTCATTGGATCCTACTGAACCTATAAACCGCAGGACCATTCAAATATGGAATATTGCTTCCAGTATCCTTTCTTCTGCTCATTTACCTTGAGAATCTCCTTGATAAGATCCAAAAAATTGAAGAATCAGCAATATTTTTGGTCCATTTGATCTATCTATAAACCTACCATTCATCCATGCTTAGAATATTGCTGCTATAAACCTACATATGGTCCGGTGCTCCTGCTATTTACCTTGAGCTCCTTGATAAGATCCAAAGAAGAATCAGCAATATTATTGGTCCTGATCTATAAACCTACCATTCATCCATGCTTAGAATATTGCTGCCACATATGGTCCGGTGCTCCTGCTATTTACCTTGAGCTCCTTGATAAGATCCAAAGAAGAATCAGCAATATTATTGGTCCTGATCTATAAACCTACCATTCATCCATGCTTAGAATATTGCTGCCACATATGGTCCGGTGCTTCTGCTATTTACCTTGAGCTCCTTGATAAGATCCAAAGAAGAATCAGCAATATTATTGGTCCTGATCTATAAACCTACCATTCATCCATGCTTAGAATATTGCTGCTCCTTGACATATGGTCCGGTGCTCCTGCTATTTACCTTGATCTCCTTGATAAGATCCAAAGAAGAATCAGCAATATTATTGGTCCTGATCTATAAACCTACCATTCATCCATGCTTAGAATATTGCTGCCACATATGGTCCGGTGCTCCTGCTATTTACCTTGAGCTCCTTGATAAGATCCAAAGAAGAATCAGCAATATTATTGGTCCTGATCTATAAACCTACCATTCATCCATGCTTAGAATATTGCTGCCACATATGGTCCGGTGCTCCTGCTATTTACCTTGATCTCCTTGATAAGATCCAAAGAAGAATCAGCAATATTATTGGTCCTGATCTATAAACCTACCATTCATCCATGCTTAGAATATTGCTGCCACATATGGTCCGGTGTCCCTGCTATTTACCTTGAGCTCCTTGATAAGATCCAAAGAAGAATCAGCAATATTATTGGTCCTGATCTATAAACCTACCATTCATCCATGCTTAGAATATTGCTGCCACATATGGTCCGGTGCTTCTGCTATTTACCTTGATCTCCTTGATAAGATCCAAAGAAGAATCAGCAATATTATTGGTCCTGATCTATAAACCTACCATTCATCCATGCTTAGAATATTGCTGCCACATATGGTCCGGTGCTTCTGCTATTTACCTTGATCTCCTTGATAAGATCCAAAGAAGAATCAGCAATATTATTGGTCCTGATCTATAAACCTACCATTCATCCATGCTTAGAATATTGCTGCCACATATGGTCCGGTGCTTCTGCTATTTACCTTGAGCTCCTTGATAAGATCCAAAGAAGAATCAGCAATATTATTGGTCCTGATCTATAAACCTACCATTCATCCATGCTTAGAATATTGCTGCCACATATGGTCCGGTGCTTCTGCTATTTACCTTGATCTCCTTGATAAGATCCAAAGAAGAATCAGCAATATTATTGGTCCTGATCTATAAACCTACCATTCATCCATGCTTAGAATATTGCTGCCACATATGGTCCGGTGCTCCTGCTATTTACCTTGAGCTCCTTGATAAGATCCAAAGAAGAATCAGCAATATTATTGGTCCTGATCTATAAACCTACCATTCATCCATGCTTAGAATATTGCTGCCACATATGGTCCGGTGCTTCTGCTATTTACCTTGAGCTCCTTGATAAGATCCAAAGAAGAATCAGCAATATTATTGGTCCTGATCTATAAACCTACCATTCATCCATGCTTAGAATATTGCTGCCACATATGGTCCGGTGCTCCTGCTATTTACCTTGAGCTCCTTGATAAGATCCAAAGAAGAATCAGCAATATTATTGGTCCTGATCTATAAACCTACCATTCATCCATGCTTAGAATATTGCTGCCACATATGGTCCGGTGCTCCTGCTATTTACCTTGAGATCTCCTTGATAAGATCCAAAGAAGAATCAGCAATATTATTGGTCCTGATCTATAAACCTACCATTCATCCATGCTTAGAATATTGCTGCCACATATGGTCCGGTGCTTCTGCTATTTACCTTGAGCTCCTTGATAAGATCCAAAGAAGAATCAGCAATATTATTGGTCCTGATCTATAAACCTACCATTCATCCATGCTTAGAATATTGCTGCCACATATGGTCCGGTGCTCCTGCTATTTACCTTGATCTCCTTGATAAGATCCAAAGAAGAATCAGCAATATTATTGGTCCTGATCTATAAACCTACCATTCATCCATGCTTAGAATATTGCTGCCACATATGGTCCGGTGCTCCTGCTATTTACCTTGATATCCTTGATAAGATCCAAAGAAGAATCAGCAATATTATTGGTCCTGATCTATAAACCTACCATTCATCCATGCTTAGAATATTGCTGCCACATATGGTCCGGTGCTTCTGCTATTTACCTTGAGCTCCTTGATAAGATCCAAAGAAGAATCAGCAATATTATTGGTCCTGATCTATAAACCTACCATTCATCCATGCTTAGAATATTGCTGCCACATATGGTCCGGTGCTTCTGCTATTTAACTTGATCTCCTTGATAAGATCCAAAGAAGAATCAGCAATATTATTGGTCCTGATCTATAAACCTACCATTCATCCATGCTTAGAATATTGCTGCCAATATTGCTGCTATTTATATGGTCCAAAGAAGTGCTTATTGGTCTGATTTATCCTTGAATATTGCTCCTTGATAAGATCCAAAGATCCAAAGAAGAATCAGCAATATTATTGGTCCTGATCTATAAACCTACCATTCATCCATGCTTAGAATATTGCTGCCACATGTTATGGTCTGGGTGTCCCTGCTATTTACCTTAGATCTCCTTGATAAAAGATCCAAGAAAGAATGCTGCCACATATGGTCCGGTGCTTCTGCTATTTACCTTGATCTCCTTGATAAGATCCAAAGAAGAATCAGCAATATTATTGGTCCTGATCTATAAACCTACCATTCATCCATGCTTAGAATATTGCTGCCACATATGGTCCGGTGCTTCTGCTATTTTTACCTTGAGCTCCTTGATAAGATCCAAAGAAGAATCAGCAATATTATTGGTCCTGATCTATAAACCTACCATTCATCCATGCTTAGAATATTGCTGCCACATATGGTCCGGTGCTGCTCCTGCTATTTACCTTGATCTCCTTGATAAGATCCAAAGAAGAATCAGCAATATTATTGGTCCTGATCTATAAACCTACCATTCATCCATGCTTAGAATATTGCTGCCACATATGGTCCGGTGCTCCCTGCTATTTACCTTGATCTCCTTGATAAGATCCAAAGAAGAATCAGCAATATTATTGGTCCTGATCTATAAACCTACCATTCATCCATGCTTAGAATATTGCTGCCACATATGGTCCGCCTGCTATTTACCTTGATCTCATAAGATCCAAAGGTCAGCAATATTATTGGTCCTGCTATTTAAACCTTGATTCATCCAAAGAAGAATCAGCAATATTATTGGTCCTTCTATAAACCTAATTCATCCATGCTTATTGCTGCCACATATGGTCCGGTGCTTCTGCTATTTACCTTGATCTCCTTGATAAGATCCAAAGAAGAATCAGCAATATTATTGGTCCTGATCTATAAACCTACCATTCATCCATGCTTAGAATATTGCTGCCACATATGGTCCGGTGCTCCTGCTATTTACCTTGATCTCCTTGATAAGATCCAAAGAAGAATCAGCAATATTATTGGTCCTGATCTATAAACCTACCATTCATCCATGCTTAGAATATTGCTGCCACATATGGTCCGGTGCTTCTGCTATTTACCTTGATCTCCTTGATAAGATCCAAAGAAGAATCAGCAATATTATTGGTCCTGATCTATAAACCTACCATTCATCCATGCTTAGAATATTGCTGCCACATATGGTCCGGTGCTCCTGCTATTTACCTTGATCTCCTTGATAAGATCCAAAGAAGAATCAGCAATATTATTGGTCCTGATCTATAAACCTACCATTCATCCATGCTTAGAATATTGCTGCCACATATGGTCCGGTGCTCCTGCTATTTACCTTGAGCTCCTTGATAAGATCCAAAGAAGAATCAGCAATATTATTGGTCCTGATCTATAAACCTACCATTCATCCATGCTTAGAATATTGCTGCCACATATGGTCCGGTGCTCCTGCTATTTACCTTGAGCTCCTTGATAAGATCCAAAGAAGAATCAGCAATATTATTGGTCCTGATCTATAAACCTACCATTCATCCATGCTTAGAATATTGCTGCCACATATGGTCCGGTGCTCCTGCTATTTACCTTGAGCTCCTTGATAAGATCCAAAGAAGAATCAGCAATATTATTGGTCCTGATCTATAAACCTACCATTCATCCATGCTTAGAATATTGCTGCCACATATGGTCCGGTGCTTCTGCTATTTACCTTGAGCTCCTTGATAAGATCCAAAGAAGAATCAGCAATATTATCCTGGTCCTGATCTATAAACCTACCATTCATCCATGCTTAGAATATTGCTGCCACATATGGTCCGGTGCTCCTGCTACATATGGTCCGGTGCTTCCTGCTATTTACCTTGATCTCCTTGATAAGATCCAAAGAAGAATCAGCAATATTATTGGTCCTGATCTATAAACCTACCATTCATCCATGCTTAGAATATTGCTGCCACATATGGTCCGGTGCTCCTGCTATTTACCTTGATCTCCTTGATAAGATCCAAAGAAGAATCAGCAATATTATTGGTCCTGATCTATAAACCTACCATTCATCCATGCTTAGAATATTGCTGCCACATATGGTCCGGTGCTCCTGCTATTTACCTTGATCTCCTTGATAAGATCCAAAGAAGAATCAGCAATATTATTGGTCCTGATCTATAAACCTACCATTCATCCATGCTTAGAATATTGCCATGCCACATATGGTCCGGTGCTCCTGCTATTTACCTTGATCTCCTTGATAAGATCCAAAGAAGAATCAGCAATATTATTGGTCCTGATCTATAAACCTACCATTCATCCATGCTTAGAATATTGCTGCCACATATGGTCCGGTGCCCTGCTATTTACCTTGAGCTCCTGCTATTTACCTTGAGCTCCTTGATAAGATCCAAAGAAGAATCAGCAATATTATTGGTCCTGATCTATAAACCTACCATTCATCCATGCTTAGAATATTGCTGCCACATATGGTCCGGTGCTCCTGCTATTTACCTTGATCTCCTTGATAAGATCCAAAGAAGAATCAGCAATATTATTGGTCCTGATCTATAAACCTACCATTCATCCATGCTTAGAATATTGCTGCCACATATGGTCCGGTGCTCCCTGCTATTTACCTTGATCTCCTTGATAAGATCCAAAGAAGAATCAGCAATATTATTGGTCCTGATCTATAAACCTACCATTCATCCATGCTTAGAATATTGCTGCCACATATGGTCCGGTGTCCCTGCTATTTACCTTGATCTCCTTGATAAGATCCAAAGAAGAATCAGATCTATAAACCTACCATTCATTGCTTAGAATATTGTCCTGGTCTATAAACCTACCATTCATCCATGCTTATTGAATAAACCCTACCATTCATCCATGCTTAGAATATTGCTGCCATATGGTCCGGTGCTTCTGCTATTTACCTTGATCTCCTTGATAAGATCCAAAGAAGAATCAGCAATATTATTGGTCCTGATCTATAAACCTACCATTCATCCATGCTTAGAATATTGCTGCCACATATGGTCCGGTGCTCCTGCTATTTACCTTGATCTCCTTGATAAGATCCAAAGAAGAATCAGCAATATTATTGGTCCTGATCTATAAACCTACCATTCATCCATGCTTAGAATATTGCTGCCACATATGGTCCGGTGCTCCCTGCTATTTACCTTGATCTCCTTGATAAGATCCAAAGAAGAATCAGCAATATTATTGGTCCTGATCTATAAACCTACCATTCATCCATGCTTAGAATATTGCTGCCACATATGGTCCGGTGCTCCTGCTATTTACCTTGATCTCCTTGATAAGATCCAAAGAAGAATCAGCAATATTATTGGTCCTGATCTATAAACCTACCATTCATCCATGCTTAGAATATTGCTGCCACATATGGTCCGGTGCTCCTGTATTTACCTTTACCTTGATTTACCTTGATCTCCATTTGATAAGATCCAAAGAAGAATCATCAGCAATATTATTGGTCCTGATCTATAAACCCTACCATTCATCCATGCTTAGAATATTGCTGCCACATATGGTCCGGTGTCCCCTGCTATTTACCTTGATCTCCTTGATAAGATCCAAAGAAGAATCAGCAATATTATTGGTCCTGATCTATAAACCTACCATTCATCCATGCTTAGAATATTGCTGCCACATATGGTCCGGTGCTCCTGCTATTTACCTTGATCTCCTTGATAAGATCCAAAGAAGAATCAGCAATATTATTGGTCCTGATCTATAAACCTACCATTCATCCATGCTTAGAATATTGCTGCCACATATGGTCCGGTGCTCCTGCTATTTACCTTGAGCTCCTTGATAAGATCCAAAGAAGAATCAGCAATATTATTGGTCCTGATCTATAAACCTACCATTCATCCATGCTTAGAATATTGCTGCCACATATGGTCCGGTGCTCCTGCTATTTACCTTGATCTCCTTGATAAGATCCAAAGAAGAATCAGCAATATTATTGGTCCTGATCTATAAACCTACCATTCATCCATGCTTAGAATATTGCTGCCACATATGGTCCGGTGCTCCTGCTATTTACCTTGATCTCCTTGATAAGATCCAAAGAAGAATCAGCAATATTATTGGTCCTGATCTATAAACCTACCATTCATCCATGCTTAGAATATTGCTGCCACATATGGTCCGGTGCTCCTGCTATTTACCTTGATCTCCTTGATAAGATCCAAAGAAGAATCAGCAATATTATTGGTCCTGATCTATAAACCTACCATTCATCCATGCTTAGAATATTGCTGCCACATATGGTCCAAAGTGCTTATTGGTCCTGCTATTTACCTTGATCTCCTTGATAAGATCCAAAGAAGAATCAGCAATATTATTGGTCCTGATCTATAAACCTACCATTCATCCATGCTTAGAATATTGCTGCCACATATGGTCCGGTGCCCTGCTATTTACCTTGATCTCCTTGATAAGATCCAAAGAAGAATCAGCAATATTATTGGTCCTGATCTATAAACCTACCATTCATCCATGCTTAGAATATTGCTGCCACATATGGTCCGGTGCTCCTGCTATTTACCTTGATCTCCTTGATAAGATCCAAAGAAGAATCAGCAATATTATTGGTCCTGATCTATAAACCTACCATTCATCCATGCTTAGAATATTGCTGCCACATATGGTCCGGTGCTCCTGCTATTTACCTTGATCTCCTTGATAAGATCCAAAGAAGAATCAGCAATATTATTGGTCCTGATCTATAAACCTACCATTCATCCATGCTTAGAATATTGCTGCCACATATGGTCCGGTGCTTCTGCTATTTACCTTGATCTCCTTGATAAGATCCAAAGAAGAATCAGCAATATTATTGGTCCTGATCTATAAACCTACCATTCATCCATGCTTAGAATATTGCTGCCACATATGGTCCAAAGGTGCTCCTGCTATTTCATCCATGCCCTTGATCTCCTTGATAAGATCCAAAGAAGAATCAGCAATATTATTGGTCCTGATCTATAAACCTACCATTCATCCATGCTTAGAATATTGCTGCCACATATGGTCCGGTGCTCCTGCTATTTACCTTGATCTCCTTGATAAGATCCAAAGAAGAATCAGCAATATTATTGGTCCTGATCTATAAACCTACCATTCATCCATGCTTAGAATATTGCTGCCACATATGGTCCGGTGCTCCCTGCTATTTACCTTGATCTCCTTGATAAGATCCAAAGAAGAATCAGATCAATCATTATTGGTCCTGATCTATAAACCTACCATTCATCCATGCTTAGAATATTGCTGCCACATATGGTCCGGTGCTCCTGCTATTTACCTTGATCTCCTTGATAAGATCCAAAGAAGAATCAGCAATATTATTGGTCCTGATCTATAAACCTACCATTCATCCATGCTTAGAATATTGCTGCCACATATGGTCCGGTGCTCCTGCTATTTACCTTGAGCTCCTTGATAAGATCCAAAGAAGAATCAGCAATATTATTGGTCCTGATCTATAAACCTACCATTCATCCATGCTTAGAATATTGCTGCTACATATGGTCCGGTGCTCCATGCTATTTACCTGAGCTCCTTGATAAGATCCAAAGAAGAATCAGCAATATTATTGGTCCTGATCTATAAACCTACCATTCATCCATGCTTAGAATATTGCTGCCACATATGGTCCGGTGCTCCTGCTATTTACCTTGATCTCCTTGATAAGATCCAAAGAAGAATCAGCAATATTATTGGTCCTGATCTATAAACCTACCATTCATCCATGCTTAGAATATTGCTGCCACATATGGTCCGGTGCTCCTGCTATTTACCTTGATCTCCTTGATAAGATCCAAAGAAGAATCAGCAATATTATTGGTCCTGATCTATAAACCTACCATTCATCCATGCTTAGAATATTGCTGCCACATATGGTCCGGTGCTCCTGCTATTTACCTTGATCTCCTTGATAAGATCCAAAGAAGAATCAGCAATATTATTGGTCCTGATCTATAAACCTACCATTCATCCATGCTTAGAATATTGCTGCCACATATGGTCCGGTGCTCCTGCTATTTACCTTGATCTCCTTGATAAGATCCAAAGAAGAATCAGCAATATTATTGGTCCTGATCTATAAACCTACCATTCATCCATGCTTAGAATATTGCTGCCACATATGGTCCGGTGCTCCTGCTATTTACCTTGATCTCCTTGATAAGATCCAAAGAAGAATCAGCAATATTATTGGTCCTGATCTATAAACCTACCATTCATCCATGCTTAGAATATTGCTGCCACATATGGTCCGGTGCTCCTGCTATTTACCTTGATCTCCTTGATAAGATCCAAAGAAGAATCAGCAATATTATTGGTCCTGATCTATAAACCTACCATTCATCCATGCTTAGAATATTGCTGCCACATATGGTCCGGTGCTCCTGCTATTTACCTTGATCTCCTTGATAAGATCCAAAGAAGAATCAGCAATATTATTGGTCCTGATCTATAAACCTACCATTCATCCATGCTTAGAATATTGCTGCCACATATGGTCCGGTGTCCCTGCTATTTAACTTGATCTCCTTGATAAGATCCAAAGAAGAATCAGCAATATTATTGGTCCTGATCTATAAACCTACCATTCATCCATGCTTAGAATATTGCTGCCACATATAGTCCGGTGCCACTGCTATGTACCTTGATCTCCTTGATAAGATCCAAAGAAGAATCAGCAATATTATTGGTCCTGATCTATAAACCTACCATTCATCCATGCTTAGAATATTGCTGCCACATATGGTCCGGTGCTCCTGCTATTTACCTTGATCTCCTTGATAAGATCCAAAGAAGAATCAGCAATATTATTGGTCCTGATCTATAAACCTACCATTCATCCATGCTTAGAATATTGCTGCCACATATGGTCCGGTGGTCTGCTCCTGCTATTTACCTTGATCTCCTTGATAAGATCCAAAGAAGAATCAGCAATATTATTGGTCCTGATCTATAAACCTACCATTCATCCATGCTTAGAATATTGCTGCCACATATGGTCCGGTGTCCCGGTGCTATTTTACCTTGATCTCCTTGATAAGATCCAAAGAAGAATCAGCAATATTATTGGTCCTGATCTATAAACCTACCATTCATCCATGCTTAGAATATTGCTGCCACATATGGTTCGGTGCCCCTGCTATTTACCTTGATCTCCTTGATAAGATCCAAAGAAGAATCAGCAATATTATTGGTCCTGATACATAAACCTACCATTCATCCATGCTTAGAATATTGCTGCCACATATGGTCCGGTGCTCCTGCTATTTACCTTGATCCCCTTGATAAGATCCAAAGAAGAATCAGCAATATTATTGGTCCTGATCCATAAACCTACCATTCATCCATGCTTAGAATATTGCTGCCACATATGGTCCGGTGCTGCTGCTATTTACCTTGATCTCCTTGATAAGATCCAAAGAAGAATCAGCAATATTATTGGTCCTGATCTATAAACCTACCATTCATCCATGCTTAGAATATTGCTGCCACATATGGTCCGGTGCTCCCTGCTATTTACCTTGATCTCCTTGATAAGATCCAAAGAAGAATCAGCAATATTATTGGTCCTGATCTATAAACCTACCATTCATCCATGCTTAGAATATTGCTGCCACATATGGTCCGGTGATCATGCTATTTACCTTGATCTCCTTGATAAGATCCAAAGAAGAATCAGCAATATTATTGGTCCTGATCTATAAACCTACCATTCATCCATGCTTAGAATATTGCTGCCACATATGGTCCGGTGCCCTGCTATTTACCTTGATCTCCTTGATAAGATCCAAAGAAGAATCAGCAATATTATTGGTCCTGATCTATAAACCTACCATTCATCCATGCTTAGAATATTGATCCATCCATGCTCCCTGGTCTATTTACCTTGATCTCCTTGATAAGATCCAAAGAAGAATCAGCAATATTATTGGTCCTGATCTATAAACCTACCATTCATCCATGCTTAGAATATTGCTGCCACATATGGTCCGGTGCTTCTGCTATTTACCTTGAGCTCCTTGATAAGATCCAAAGAAGAATCAGCAATATTATTGGTCCTGATCTATAAACCTACCATTCATCCATGCTTAGAATATTGCTGCCACATATGGTCCGGTGCTCCTGCTATTTACCTTGATCTCCTTGATAAGATCCAAAGAAGAATCAGCAATATTATTGGTCCTGATCTATAAACCTACCATTCATCCATGCTTAGAATATTGCTGCCACATATGGTCCGGTGCTCCTGCTATTTACCTTGATCTCCTTGATAAGATCCAAAGAAGAATCAGCAATATTATTGGTCCTGATCTATAAACCTACCATTCATCCATGCTTAGAATATTGCTGCCACATATGGTCCGGTGCTCCTGCTATTTACCTTGATCTCCTTGATAAGATCCAAAGAAGAATCAGCAATATTATTGGTCCTGATCTATAAACCTACCATTCATCCATGCTTAATATTGAATATTGCTGCCATATATGGTCCGGTGCTCCCTGCTATTTACCTTGATCTCCTTGATAAGATCCAATCCAAAGAAGAATCAGCAATATTATTGGTCCTGATCTATAAACCTACCATTCATCCATGCTTAGAATATTGCTGCCACATATGGTCCGGTGCTCCTGCTATTTACCTTGATCTCCTTGATAAGATCCAAAGAAGAATCAGCAATATTATTGGTCCTGATCTATAAACCTACCATTCATCCATGCTTAGAATATTGCTGCCACATATGGTCCGGTGCTTCTGCTATTTACCTTGATCTCCTTGATAAGATCCAAAGAAGAATCAGCAATATTATTGGTCCTGATCTATAAACCTACCATTCATCCATGCTTAGAATATTGCTGCCACATATGGTCCGGTGCTCCTGCTATTTACCTTGATCTCCTTGATAAGATCCAAAGAAGAATCAGCAATATTATTGGTCCTGATCTATAAACCTACCATTCATCCATGCTTAGAATATTGCTGCCACATATGGTCCGGTGCTTCTGCTATTTACCTTGATCTCCTTGATAAGATCCAAAGAAGAATCAGCAATATTATTGGTCCTGATCTATAAACCTACCATTCATCCATGCTTAGAATATTGCTGCCACATATGGTCCGGTGCTCCTTGCTATTTACCTTGAGAATATTGCTGCTCCTTGATAAGATCCAAAGAAGAATCAGCAATATTATTGGTCCTGATCTATAAACCTACCATTCATCCATGCTTAGAATATTGCTGCCACATATGGTCCGGTGCTCCTGCTATTTACCTTGATCTCCTTGATAAGATCCAAAGAAGAATCAGCAATATTATTGGTCCTGATCTATAAACCTACCATTCATCCATGCTTAGAATATTGCTGCCACATATGGTCCGGTGCTCCTGCTATTTACCTTGATCTCCTTGATAAGATCCAAAGAAGAATCAGCAATATTATTGGTCCTGATCTATAAACCTACCATTCATCCATGCTTAGAATATTGCTGCCACATATGGTCCGGTGCTCCTGCTATTTACCTTGATCTCCTTGATAAGATCCAAAGAAGAATCAGCAATATTATTGGTCCTGATCTATAAACCTACCATTCATCCATGCTTAGAATATTGCTGCCACATATGGTCCGGTGCTCCTGCTATTTACCTTGATCTCCTTGATAAGATCCAAAGAAGAATCAGCAATATTATTGGTCCTGATCTATAAACCTACCATTCATCCATGCTTAGAATATTGCTGCCACATATGGTCCGGTGCTCCTGCTATTTACCTTGATCTCCTTGATAAGATCCAAAGAAGAATCAGCAATATTATTGGTCCTGATCTATAAACCTACCATTCATCCATGCTTAGAATATTGCTGCCACATATGGTCCGGTGCTCCTGCTATTTACCTTGATCTCCTTGATAAGATCCAAAGAAGAATCAGCAATATTATTGGTCCTGATCTATAAACCTACCATTCATCCATGCCATGCTTAGAATATTGCTGCCACATATGGTCCGGTGCTCCTGCTATTTACCTTGATCTCCTTGATAAGATCCAAAGAAGAATCAGCAATATTATTGGTCCTGATCTATAAACCTACCATTCATCCATGCTTAGAATATTGCTGCCACATATGGTCCGGTGCTTCTGCTATTTACCTTGATCTCCTTGATAAGATCCAAAGAAGAATCAGCAATATTATTGGTCCTGATCTATAAACCTACCATTCATCCATGCTTAGAATATTGCTGCCACATATGGTCCGGTATTGTGCCCTGCTATTTACCTTGATCTCCTTGATAAGATCCAAAGAAGAATCAGCAATATTATTGGTCCTGATCTATAAACCTATCATTCATCCATGCTTAGAATATTGCTGCCACATATGGTCCGGTGCTCCTGCTATTTACCTTGATCTCCTTGATAAGATCCAAAGAAGAATCAGCAATATTATTGGTCCTGATCTATAAACCTACCATTCATCCATGCTTAGAATATTGCTGCCACATATGGTCCGGTGTCTCCTGCTATTTACCTTGATCTCCTTGATAAGATCCAAAGAAGAATCAGCAATATTATTGGTCCTGATCTATAAACCTACCATTCATCCATGCTTAGAATATTGCTGCCACATATGGTCCGGTGCTCTGCTATTTATTTACCTTGATCTCCTTGATAAGATCCAAAGAAGAATCAGCAATATTATTGGTCCTGATCTATAAACCTACCATTCATCCATGCTTAGAATATTGCTGCCACATATGGTCCGGTGCTCCTGCTATTTACCTTGAGCTCCTTGATAAGATCCAAGGAAGAATCAGCAATATTATTGGTCCTGATCTATAAACCTACCATTCGTCCATGCTTAGAATATTGCTGCCATATATGGTCCGGTGCCCCTGCTATTTACCTTGATCTCCTTGATAAGATCCAAAGAAGAATCAGCAATATTATTGGTCCTGATCTATAAACCTACCATTCATCCATGCTTAGAATATTGCTGCCACATATGGTCCGGTGCTCCTGCTATTTACGTTTAGCTCCTTGATAAGATCGTAAGAAGAATCAGCAATATTATTGGTCCTGATCTATAAACCTACCATTCATCCATGCTTAGAATATTGCTGCCACATATGGTCCAGTGCCCCTGCTATTTACCTTGATCTCCTTGATAAGATCCAAAGAAGAATCAGCAATATTATTGGTCCTGATCTATAAACCTACCATTCATCCATGCTTAGAATATTGCTGCCACATATGGTCCGGTGCTCCTGCTATTTACCTTGATCTCCTTGATAAGATCCAAAGAAGAATCAGCAATATTATTGGTCCTGATCTATAAACCTACCATTCATCCATGCTTAGAATATTGCTGCCACATATGGTCCGGTGCTCCTGCTATTTACCTTGATCTCCTTGATAAGATCCAAAGAAGAATCAGCAATATTATTGGTCCTGATCTATAAACCTACCATTCATCCATGCTTAGAATATTGCTGCCACATATGGTCCGGTGCTCCTGCTATTTACCTTGAGCTCCTTGATAAGATCCAAAGAAGAATCAGCAATATTATTGGTCCTGATCTATAAACCTACCATTCATCCATGCTTAGAATATTGCTGCCACATATGGTCCGGTGCTCCTGCTATTTACCTTGATCTCCTTGATAAGATCCAAAGAAGAATCAGCAATATTATTGGTCCTGATCTATAAACCTACCATTCATCCATGCTTAGAATATTGCTGCCACATATGGTCCGGTGCTCCTGCTATTTACCTTGAGCTCCTTGATAAGATCCAAAGAAGAATCAGCAATATTATTGGTCCTGATCTATAAACCTACCATTCATCCATGCTTAGAATATTGCTGCCACATATGGTCCGGTGCTCCTGCTATTTACCTTGAGCTCCTTGATAAGATCCAAAGAAGAATCAGCAATATTATTGGTCCTGATCTATAAACCTACCATTCATCCATGCTTAGAATATTGCTGCCACATATGGTCCGGTGCTCCCTGCTATTTACCTTGAGCTCCTTGATAAGATCCAAAGAAGAATCAGCAATATTATTGGTCCTGATCTATAAACCTACCATTCATCCATGCTTAGAATATTGCTGCCAATATGGTGCCACATATGGTCCGGATGATCCATTTCTATTTACCTTGATATGGTCTCCTTTTAAGATCCAAAGAAGAATCAGCAATATTATTGGTCCTGATCTATAAACCTACCATTCATCCATGCTTAGAATATTGCTGCCACATATGGTCCGGTGTCCTGCTATTTACCTTGAGCTCCTTGATAAGATCCAAAGAAGAATCAGCAATATTATTGGTCCTGATCTATAAACCTACCATTCATCCATGCTTAGAATATTGCTGCCACATATGGTCCGGTGCTTCTGATATTTACCTTGAGCTCCTTGATAAGATCCAAAGAAGAATCAGCAATATTATTGGTCCTGATCTATAAACCTACCATTCATCCATGCTTAGAATATTGCTGCCACATATGGTCCGGTGCTCCTGCTATTTACCTTGAGCTCCTTGATAAGATCCAAAGAAGAATCAGCAATATTATTGGTCCTGATCTATAAACCTACCATTCATCCATGCTTAGAATATTGCTGCCACATATGGTCCGGTGCTTCTGCTATTTACCTTGAGCTCTTTGATAAGATCCAAAGAAGAATCAGCAATATTATTGGTCCTGATCTATAAACCTACCATTCATCCATGCTTAGAATATTGCTGCCACTATGGTCCGGTGCTCCTGCTATTTACCTTGAGCTCCTTGATAAGATCCAAAGAAGAATCAGCAATATTATTGGTCCTGATCTATAAACCTACCATTCATCCATGCTTAGAATATTGCTGCCACATATGGTCCGGTGCTCCTGCTATTTACCTTGATCTCCTTGATAAGATCCAAAGAAGAATCAGCAATATTATTGGTCCTGATCTATAAACCTACCATTCATCCATGCTTAGAATATTGCTGCCACATATGGTCCGGTGCTTCTGCTATTTACCTTGATCTCCTTGATAAGATCCAAAGAAGAATCAGCAATATTATTGGTCCTGATCTATAAACCTACCATTCATCCATGCTTAGAATATTGCTGACATATATGGTCCGGTGCTCCTGCTATTTACCTTGAGCTCCTTGATAAGATCCAAAGAAGAATCAGCAATATTATTGGTCCTGATCTATAAACCTACCATTCATCTATGTTTAGAATATTGTTGCCATATATGGTCCGGTGCTCCTGCTATTTACCATGAGCTCCTTGATAAGATCCAAAGAAGAATCAGCAATATTATTGGTCCTGATCTATAAACCTAGCATTCGTCCATGCTTAGCATATTGCTGCCATATATGGTCCAGTGCTCCTGCTATTTACCTTGAGCTCCTTGATAAGATCCAAAGAAGAATCAGCAATATTATTGGTCCTGATCTATAAACCTACCATTCATCCATGCTTAGAATATTGCTGCCACATATGGTCCGGTGCTCCTGCTATTTACCTTGAGCTCCTTGATAAGATCCAAAGAAGAATCAGCAATATTATTGGTCCTGATCTATAAACCTACCATTCGTCCATGCTTAGAATATTGCTGCCACATATGGTCCGGTGCTCCTGCTATTTACCTTGATCTCCTTGATAAGATCCAAAGAAGAATCAGCAATATTATTGGTCCTGATCTATAAACCTACCATTCATCCATGCTTAGAATATTGCTGCCACATATGGTCCGGTGCTTCTGCTATTTACCTTGAGCTCCTTGATAAGATCCAAAGAAGAATCAGCAATATTATTGGTCCTGATCTATAAACCTACCATTCATCCATGCTTAGAATATTGCTGCCACATATGGTCCGGTGCTTCCTGCTATTTACCTTGAGCTCCTTGATAAGATCCAAAGAAGAATCAGCAATATTATTGGTCCTGATCTATAAACCTACCATTCATCCATGCTTAGAATATTGCTGCCACATATGGTCCGGTGCTCCTGCTATTTACCTTGAGCTCCTTGATAAGATCCAAAGAAGAATCAGCAATATTATTGGTCCTGATCTATAAACCTACCATTCATCCATGCTTAGAATATTGCTGCCACATATGGTCCGGTGCTCCTGCTATTTACCTTGATCTCCTTGATAAGATCCAAAGAAGAATCAGCAATATTATTGGTCCTGATCTATAAACCTACCATTCATCCATGCTTAGAATATTGCTGCCACATATGGTCCGGTGCTCCTGCTATTTACCTTGAGCTCCTTGATAAGATCCAAAGAAGAATCAGCAATATTATTGGTCCTGATCTATAAACCTACCATTCATCCATGCTTAGAATATTGCTGCCACATATGGTCCGGTGCTCCTGCTATTTACCTTGAGCTCCTTGATAAGATCCAAAGAAGAATCAGCAATATTATTGGTCCTGATCTATAAACCTACCATTCATCCATGCTTAGAATATTGCTGCCACATATGGTCCGGTGCTTCTGCTATTTACCTTGAGCTCCTTGATAAGATCCAAAGAAGAATCAGCAATATTATTGGTCCTGATCTATAAACCTACCATTCATCCATGCTTAGAATATTGCTGCCACATATGGTCCGGTGCTCCTGCTATTTACCTTGAGCTCCTTGATAAGATCCAAAGAAGAATCAGCAATATTATTGGTCCTGATCTATAAACCTACCATTCATCCATGCTTAGAATATTGCTGCCACATATGGTCCGGTGCTGCCTGCTGCTATTTACCTTGAGCTCCTTGATAAGATCCAAAGAAGAATCAGCAATATTATTGGTCCTGATCTATAAACCTACCATTCATCCATGCTTAGAATATTGCTGCCATATATGGTCCAGTGCTTCTGCTATTTACCTTGAGCTCCTTGATGAGATCCAAAGAAGAATCAGCAATATTATTGGTCCTGATCTATAAACCTACCATTCATCCATGCTTAGAATATTGCTGCCACATATGGTCCGGTGCTACTGCTATTTACCTTGAGCTCCTTGATAAAATCCAAAGAAAAATCAGCAATATTATTGGTCCTGATCTATAAACCTACCATTCATCCATGCTTAGAATATTGCTGCCACATATGGTCCGGTGCTCCTGCTATTTACCTTGAGCTCCTTGATAAGATCCAAAGAAGAATCAGCAATATTATTGGTCCTGATCTATAAACCTACCATTCATCCATGCTTAGAATATTGCTGCCACATATGGTCCGGTGCTCCTGCTATTTACCTTGAGCTCCTTGATAAGATCCAAAGAAGAATCAGCAATATTATTGGTCCTGATCTAAAACCTACCTGCTATTTATTGGTCCTGATCTATTTTCATCCATGCTTAGAATATTGCTGCCACATATGGTCCGGTGCTTTGATCTCCTTGATAAGATCCAAAGAAGAATCAGCAATATTATTGGTCCTGATCTATAAACCTACCATTCATCCATGCTTAGAATATTGCTGCCACATATGGTCCGGTGCTTCCCATGCTATTTACCTTGAGTGTCTCCTTGATAAGATCCAAAGAAGAATCAGCAATATTATTGGTCCTGATCTATAAACCTACCATTCATCCATGCTTAGAATATTGCTGCCACATATGGTCCGGTGCTTCTGCTATTTACCTTGAGCTCCTTGATAAGATCCAAAGAAGAATCAGCAATATTATTGGTCCTGATCTATAAACCTACCATTCATCCATGCTTAGAATATTGCTGCCACATATGGTCCGGTGCACCTGCTATTTATCTTGAGCTCCTTGATAAGATCCAAAGAAGAATCAGCAATATTATTGGTCCTGATCTATAAACCTACCATTCATCCATGCTTAGAATATTGCTGCCACATATGGTCCGGGTCTTCTGCTATTTACCTTGAGCTCCTTGATAAGATCCACAGAAGAATCAGTAATATTATTGGTCCTGATCTATAAACCTACCATTCATCCATGCTTAGAATATTGCTGCCACATATGGTCCGGTGCTGCTGCTATTTACCTTGAGCTCCTTGATAAGATCCAAAGAAGAATCAGCAATATTATTGGTCCTGATCTATAAACCTACCATTCATCCATGCTTAGAATATTGCTGCCACATATGGTCCAAAGAAGAATCAGTGCTCCTGCTATTTACCTTGAGCTCCTTGATAAGATCCAAAGAAGAATCAGCAATATTATTGGTCCTGATCTATAAACCTACCATTCATCCATGCTTAGAATATTGCTGCCATATATGGTCCGGTGCTCCTGCTATTTACCTTGAGCTCCTTGATAAGATCCAAAGAAGAATCAGTAATATTATTGGTCCTGATCTATAAACCTACCATTCATTCATGCTTAGAATATTGCTGCCACATATGGTCTGGTGCTTCTGCTATTTACCTTGAGCTCCTTGATAAGATCCAAAGAAGAATCAGCAATATTATTGGTCCTGATCTCTAAACCTACCATTCGTCCATGCTTAGAATATTGCTGCCACATATGGTCCGGTGCTTCCTGCTATTTACCTTGAGCTCCTTGATAAGATCCAAAGAAGAATCAGCAATATTATTGGTCCTGATCTATAAACCTACCATTCATCCATGCTTAGAATATTGCTGCCACATATGGTCCTATTTGCCTTGCTATTTACCTTGAGCTCCTTTGATAAGATCCAAAGAAGAATCAGCAATATTATTGGTCCTGATCTATAAACCTACCATTCATCCATGCTTAGAATATTGCTGCCACATATGGTCCGGTGCTTCTGCTATTTACCTTGAGCTCCTTGATAAGATCCAAAGAAGAATCAGCAATATTATTGGTCCTGATCTATAAACCTACCATTCATCCATGCTTAGAATATTGCTGCCACATATGGTCCGGTGCTCCTGCTATTTACCTTGAGCTCCTTGATAAGATCCAAAGAAGAATCGGCAATATTATTTGTCCTGGTCTATAAACCTACCATTCATCCATGCCTAGAATATTGCTGCCACATATGGTCCGGTGCTCCTGCTATTTACCTTGAGCTCCTTGATAACATCCAAAGAAGAATCAGCAATAATATTGGTCCTGATCTATAAACCTACCAGTCGTCCATGCTTAGAATATTGCTGCCACATATGGTCCGGTGTTCCTGCTATTTACTGAGCTATTTACCTTGAGCTCCTTTGATAAGATCCAAAGAAGAATCAGCAATATTATTGGTCCTGATCTATAAACCTACCAGTCGTCCATGCTTAGAATATTGCTGCCACATATGGTCCGGTGTTCCTGCTATTTACCTTGAGCTCCTTGATAAGATCCAAAGAAGAATTAGCAATATTATTGGTCCTGATCTATAAACCTACCATTCGTCCATGATTAGAATATTGCTGCCACATATGGTCCGGTGCTCCTGCTATTTACCTTGAGCTCCTTGATAAGATCAAAGAAGAATCAGCAATATTATTGGTCCTGATCTATAAACCTACCATTCGTCCTGCTTTTTAAATATTGCTGCTCACATATGGTCCGGTGCTCCTGCTATTTACCTTGATACCCAAGATCCAAAGAAGAATCAGCAATATTTTGATTGGTCCTTGAGTTTATCTTTTTTCATTTCCAAAGAAGAAACCTACGCAAAATTTAAATTCAATGTCAATCGCTGTCTACTGTCCTCCTGAAGACACTTTCCTCTTCCCATTTTCTTTTCGATCCAGATGTTGTTGCGCAATAGGTCATGATTCTGGGCTTTTTTTTTCACGCTGAATCTGAATTTTTTTCCTATCACCTCACGTTTTCTCAGTACAGATAATTTTTATTCTTCTTAAAATAGGCCCCAAAATACCCATTTAACAGTGATATGCAAGGGCCAAATAGAACGAACCTTAAACGTTTTCTGGTTGGAATAACTTATCATAAAAGAAAAAGTATCCCAATAATTTAAAGAATGCATTTTCAGCATTTTAAGTTCAGAAAAAGTTTTCAGAAAAATCTCACACAAAATTAAATAAAGGCAAACATGTGTCATCAATTTTTGAATTAAAACAAACAGAGAAGATAAAAAGGAATGAAAAATACAATCATTTTTGTCCATTCAAACGTATAAATATTCTCTTCTTGGAAACTCTATGGTGCTTTTAAAAAGGTTGATCTCTTTTGATGCTCCACCAGAAATCAGCCCTGATGTTAACATACCAACTGCCTAGTTGGCTATTCATTTATAATATTAAGCCCAAACATCAGAAGGCCATCCCCAACCAGGCAGTACCTCTCCTTCGGAAGGGGGCTGGTGGCATTACTCCGCAGGTGAACCGTCTTCAAAAGAGAAAGAGCCGACGGTGCTTCAGGAATTTTTTTCACGGCATTGCCGTTAAATCAATTGGCATGCATTGACGATTGTTGTCACATCTGGTTTGATGTAATTAGATATTCTCGATAAAATCCAAAGAAGTCTCTGCAATTTTATTGGTCTTGACCTGGCATCTCGGCTTAAGAAATCTATTCATCTGAGAAAAAAAACTTTTAACGGAAACATTTTATAAATTTCAACCGGTAACATCACTAGCTGCTCAGTCAATATATGCCTCCTAATAAGGAAACGGTTAATATTGTCATAATCATTATCATCTGGGATCATCTACGAATATTGTCTTGGGTATGACGATAAAATTCATCCGACACCAAGGTCTTTGCATGGGAGATTGGAGGCTTTCAGGTGCGTGGAACCTCTATTGCAAAATGACCAACTATAAATAATTTTTTGCTGTAGCTGAAGCTATAAATCTATGTTCACAATATGTAGATTTCCTCATTAAATAACCCATAAATGTGTTGATATGCCGCTAAACAAAATCCAAAAGCATCTACAAATATCATCTCAACCGATGGATGTCTGTCATTTGAGAATTTTGCCGGTGCTTGGAAATTTATTTTTCGGGTCCAGAAATGTGTAATGTGTGGAATAAATGATTCAAGTGACCCACTTTCGTTTTGCTCTTAGCCAAAGGTTCCAGCGATTGGAACATCTTCTTTGGTACAATCATTTGTGAACTTCATTCCTGCTTGAGGCTATAGTAAACGTGCAGATTGATGATAGGCTTACTTTTCTGGGATCGCTTCATGGCTTTACTTTCTGCCAATTGCTTCGCGCCCCAAATATATTTTTATTTTCTTTCTGAAAGCAACAAATGTTATCACAAAAGATATTTCAATTAATCGGGTTCCTTTTATCTTGAATGACAAATAACCTTCGACCTTTGTGACACGAGGTCAGGAATTACTTCTCTCAGTATATTTTTGCCGCACCTTTGAAATCATATTGAATTCTTTTTTTTTTTTCCAACAGAATTTTTCTTTCTTTCTTATTTTTTTCTTCAGTTCATTTTCTTTTGGGATTTTTTCTTTCTTTCTTTCTTTGTTTCTTTCTTTCTTTTTTCTTCAGTTCATTTTTTTGGGGGGATTTTTCTTTCTTTCTTTCTTTTTCTTCAGTTCATTTTCTTTTGGGATTTTTTCTTTCTTTCTTTCTTTCTTTTTCTTCAGTTCATTTTCTTTTGGGATTTTTTCTTTCTTTCTTTCTTTCTTTCTTTCTTTTTTCTTCAGTTCATTTTTTTGGGGGGATTTTTCTATCTTTCTTTCTTTTTTCTTCAGTTCATTTTTTTGGGGGGATTTTTCTTTCTTTCTTTCTTTTTCTTTAGTTCATTTTCTTTTGGGATTTTTTCTTTCTTCCTTTCTTTCTTTCTTTCTTTTTCTTCAGTTCATTTTCTTTTGGGATTTTTTCTTTCTTTCTTTCTTTCTTTTTCTTCAGTTCATTTTCTTTTGGGATTTTTTCTTTCTTTCTTTCTTTCTTTCTTTCTTTCTTTCTTCTTCTTCTCCACCTTTGCTTTATCTTTTTTGTTTCTTCATTCTTATTACATTTTTATTTATTTTTACCGCTTTTTCTTTCCTTTTTCTTTTTCCTTCTTTCCTTTGATATTTTTATTTATTTATTTTTGACCTTTAAATTTCATCTTCCCTATCTTTTTCTTCTGTTTTTTTTTCCTCTTTACTAAGTCAATGTTATTTTTATCTTCTTCTTTCTCTTCTTCTTCTTTCTTTTTTATTTTTACTCTTTTCCTCTCCTTTTTTCTTTTTCTTCTTCTCTGAGTCATTGCTATTTTTCCTTCTCTTTTTCTTCTCTGAGCCATTGTTATTCTATCTTCTTCTTCTTCCTCTTCTTCTTCTTCTTTATCCTCTTCTGCTTCTTTTCATTTTTCTTTCCTCCTATCTGTCTCCTTCTTCTTCTTCTTCTTCTTCTTCTTCTTCTTCTTCTTCTTCTTCTTCTTCACTAGGCCGTTGTTATTTTACGTTCTTCTTTCTTGTTTTTACTCTTTCATTTTTCTTTTCTTTTCTTTTTCTTCTTCCCGGAGTCATTATTTTCTTCTCCTTCTCTTTTCATTTTCCTTTTCTGACTCACTGCTTCTTCTTCTTCTTCTTCTTCTTCTTCTTCTTCTTCTTCTTCTTCTTCTTCTCCTTCTTCTCCTCCTCCACTGGATCCTTGTTATTCTTCTTCTCTCTTTTCTTTCTATTTTCTTCTTTTTCTTTTGTCTTTCTTTTTCCTTGAGTCATAGTTAATTTTTCTCTTTTCTTTTTCTTTTTCTCTCTTCCTTCTTATTTTCTTTCCTTCTTCTTCTTCTCCTTCTTCTTCTTCTTCTTTCTTGTCTTTGGACATGAGGACCTCCACCTTAAACTCGACTTTGTGTCACGTTCCACTCGAGTGGGCGTGTGGTTTGAAGCAATCCTATTATTGTTGTTCGTGGGTGCGGCATCAAATGACCCACTAACGAAAGGAACACTCGCAAAAACTAAACAGCAACTGAGAAATATAAAAACGCTTGATTCCATTGGTGAAGTAGAATTGAAAAAAATAACAACTTGTAATTCCAACGGATATTTTATTATTAAAAACAGATATATTTCGGAAACCTCTTGCAATTCTTGGTCGGTCTTGAGAAATAAACGAAACAGTGACTAAACTACGTTATAAATTGAAATTAACAAAAAAAAAAACTAGAAGGAGTTTTTTTTTTCTACCCTGGTTTGGAAATGACATTTCTTGCTTTCTTTAAGCAATTCTCACGCTTTCAGCTTACCCATGTCTCGTCAACTCAATTCAATCGAATTCTTTTCAGTTAATTTGAATTTATAAAGTATACAATGTAGACTATTTACGTTATTCGGATTACTGTCCTCGTCTTTGTCGCCATATTTATTATAACGTTTCGGCCGTTGTACGCTCCGGCCTTCTTCAGTATCTGTCTATATTTCTGAGATGAGGTATTATGTACACTATTGACATTATTCGGACTATTGTCCTCATCTTTCGCCATATTTATTACAACGTTTTCGTCAGTATCTGTCTATATTTCAGATGATTTGTACACTATTGACAACGTTTGTCCTCATCTTTCAGTATCTGTCTATATTTTTCTGAGATCTGTCTATATTTCTGAGATGAGGTATTATGTACACTATTTACATTATTCGGACTATTGTCCTCATCTTTGTCGCCATATTTATTACAACGTTTCGGTCTTTCAGTATCTGTCTATATTTCTGAGATGAGGTATTATGTACACTATTTACATTATTCGGACTATTGTCCTCATCTTTGTCGCCATATTTATTACAACGTTTCGTCCGTTGTACGCTCCTGCCTTCTTCAGATGGTTGGGCCCAATGAGTGTGAATTCAATACCCGGTTAAAGCAGTGGAAAACTTGGAGAGGGGAATTAACAGGAGATAACTGATAACTGACATCCATTAGACATGGCACGTGGAACTAGAACAGTCTACCCCAGTGAGCGAAATAAAGGGTTCAGTTCGACAACCCAACCATGATTATTTCTCTTCACATTGCCTATTGAACAACTCTAACCTTTACTACAATAGTGAATTTGATTCTCGCTGGATGACCCACATATGTAACACTGTGCTATATTCTGGTAAGTTTTGTAAATTAGTGTCTGCTAGTCTAAGTAAACAACGAGAAATGTTTCATATGTCTGCTTCGTTAATATGTTGTTATTTTTGCTTTCTTCCGTGTTCTCCCCACCCGTCCTTGGTAAGACGATAAACTACATCCGTGTCCAAGGTAAGACGATAAACTACATCCACGTCTTGGGTAAGACGATAAACTACATCCGCCTCCTGGGTAAGGCGATCAACTATATCCGTGTCCAGGGTAAAACGATAAACTGCATCCGCGTCCTGGGGATGACGATAAACTACATCTGCGTCCTGGGTAAGACGATGACGGGTAAGACGATAAACTGTGTCATCGATAAATTGCATCTGCGTCCTGGGTATGACGATAAACTACATCTGCGTCCTGGGTATGACGATAAACTGCATCCGCGTCCTGGGTATGACGATCAACTACATCCGTGTCCAGGGTAAGACGATAAATTGCATCCGCGTCCTGGGGATGACGATAAAAAGACGATCAACTACATCCGTGTCCAGGGTAAGACGATAAACTGCATCTGCGTCCTGGGTATGACGATAAACTGCATCCGCGTCCTGGCTAAGACCATAAATTACATCGGCGTCCTGTGTATGACGATAGACTACATCCGCGTCCTGGGTAAGACGATAAACTACGTCCAACAGCTAGGCCTCTGATCGGGAGGTTTTGAGGAGCATGGAACCACCTCTTAATTGCTGGTGTTCCCACGTCCACCCTGACCCGGGGTGGTAGCACCTTTTAGGATCCCAACTATGGGCAAATAGTCAACACCCAAACTGGGGTCAAAATACGATGAAAGTGTAAAAATAGATTTTAATAGCAGAAATACTTTGTAAAAAAAGTATTACCAGCAATAGATTTTTGGGAAAAAATATTAACAGCAATAAAAATTTTGTCGAAATTAAATAACCCATTGAGCTTGATATGCTGTAAATAAAATAAACCAAACTAAATCAAACCTCCTCCCCCAACTAGGACCTAAACGTTGATGACAAAAGCCAACAAAGGGAGATAATCATTCATCAAATGCAAGCTCAAAAACTTTCCGTGGGTAAAGTTGCAGGCAAAAGAAGGAGTAAAAAAAAACAGAAAAGAAAAGAAAGAGAAAAGGAAAACAAAACTACCTGAAAAAGACTGACTTTCCTGGAATGTAAACAAATTTAAACTGAACATGACAGGTAACTATCACGTAAATAAACAGGTTTACACGCGCCCACATAAACGCATGCACACACACACACACACATATATATATATATATATATATATATATGTGTGTGTGTGTGTGTGTATGTATGTATCAGTTCGTGCGCGGAAAATAAAATTGCAACACTTTAAACTGTGTTTACATTTACTCATGACGAAAGTTATAGGTAATATAGCTAGATTATATAGAAAACTAGACTACTTGTGACCCGTTGGGTCACTTCCGGTTCAGATTATAAAACATTGAAGTTGATTTCAACATTCCATTGAAATGAAATTTAATTTTATTATGATTCATTTAAATATTTCAATTCGTTCGTGTCAGCATTTGTCTTGTTTAAAAATTCATGTTTAACGTTTTACTGATTGTTTACAACATTTAATAGAAATCGAACTTCTGGGATAAACTTTAAATCAGATTAACTTAAAAATATTTTTAAGATGCCAAAAAATAATATTTTAAAATCATATTCACTCAAAAATATTTTTTAAATATGGCAAAAAAAATTTTTCCAAATATTTAAAATATTGTTTGTTTAAAGAAAGCTGAAATATAAATAATTACTCTACAAACAACTGGACGAAGCAGCAAATCTTTAACTTTAAAATATACTAATTAAAAAAATTGTCTGTTTGAAGAAAGTTAAAATAAAAATACTTACTGTATAAACAATTCCTATTTTTAAATCTTATTCACTTAAATCAGATTAACTTAAATCATTATGCACCGGACGGACGGACGCACCACATTAGAAGGTTTAGACGTTTAGTATTATGTTTAAGATTGTGGCTCGGCTCCAGGAAGGTTTATAGTCTCGGAAATATATATATATATATATATATAACGTACTTAGTTGTTACAACTAAGTACTGAGATTACATCATATAAAAGGCTGAATTAGATAGATAGATAGATAGATAGATAGATAGATAGATAGATAGATAGATAGATAGATAGATAGATAGATAGATAGATAGATAGATAAGAACACCTGTTTCAAAAATAAAATGCAAATATAAAATTTAAATAGTACCCAGAATCATAATTCTTCTTGTCCGTTAGTTATTTAGTAAGACAGTAGACTAGTTAGTTAATACACACGTTATTCCCAGTCAATAAATCTTGGACTATACCATTTTCATCGCAAAGAAAGAAAGACAGAGAAAGAAAGAAAGAAAATATGAGAAAGTTAAGATCAATAAAATTTGTGTTAGAATGAATGGAAAGAAAGAAAGAAAGAAAGAAACAAACAAACAAACAAACAAACAAACAAAATATGCGGAAGTCAAAAACAATAAAATATGTTAGAACGAAAAAAAGAAAGAGCGAAGGAAACAAGAAAAAAGAAAGAACGAAAGAAAGAAAGAAAATGGGGGAAATTAAAATTGATAAAAGTTATCTTAGAATGAATGGAAAGAAATTACGAAGAAAGAAAGAAAGAAAGAAAGAAAATTTGGGAAAGTTAAGGTCAATAGAAATTATCCTAGAATGAATAGAAAGAAAGATAGAAAGAAAGAAAATGTGGGAAACAAGATCATTGAAATTTATGTTAAAAAGAAAGAAAGAAAGAAAGAAAGAAAGAAAGAAAGAAAGGAAATATGAAAAAGTTAAGATCAATAGAAATTGTGTTAGAATGGATGGAAAGCAGTAAAGAAAGAAAGAAACAAACAAAATATGAGGAAGTAGGGAACAATAAAATATGTTAGAACGAAAAAAAGAAAAAACGGAGGAAATAAGGAAAAAAGAAAGAAAGAAAGAAAGAAAGAAAGAAAGAACGAAAGAAAGAAAGAAAGAAAGAAAGAAAGAAAGAAAGAAAGAAAGAAAGAAAGAAAACATGGAGAAATTAAAATCGATAAAAATTATCTTAGAATGAATGGAAAGAAATTACGAAGAAAGAAAGAAAGAAAGAAAGAAAGAAAGAAAATTTGGGAATGTTAAGGTCAGTAGAAATTATGCTAGAATGAATAGAAAGAAAGATAGAAAGAAAGAAAATGTGGGGAACAAGATCATTGAAATTTATGTTAGAAAGAAAGAAAAAGAAAGAAAGAAAGAAAGAATAAAGAAAGAAAGAAAATTTGGGAAAGTTAAGATCAATGGAAATCATGCTCGAATGAATGGAAAGAAAAAAGAAAGAAAGAAAGAAGAAAATAAAGAAAGAAAAAAGAAAGAAAGAAATGAACGCTGATAACTTCTTTGTTTTTAACGTCTGCAACAGTCAAATGGAAAACCTTATCATTTTCAAATCTTTTCATTTCTCCCCTCTTAATTCTTTAAACAATGACCTGCATCTGTATTGACGTTATTGGGATATGTCGTTAAAGTCATTAATCTCAAACATTTAACGATACAATCGGGGAATTTCTAAGGGTATTTTATAGCTGCAAAATTCGCAGTAAACTTTTACAATCATTAACTGAAGAATTATGATTCATCAGAAAATTCAAATTGCAAAGCCGATAATTTTCATGGTTATTGCTGTTCCATATTAATACATTGTGCATGCTAAGTCATTAACAAAGACTTCTACTCTATGATTCATACGATTATACATCTGGTGAAGACCACCCTGTGATACGTTTTCCACACGTCCATCCATGTTGAGTTGTAGGTGGGCTAACTGAACGAGTCAGCCGTCGTCCCATCATGTCTCGTAAATGTTCAATGTGAAAGAGGTTTGGCGATTTAGGTAAGCATGGAAATTCTCGAATATCTTGAGTGTGTTATCAGCTTGGCAGGCATTATCTTTCGGGAACAGTAGATATCCATTTTCCTGCAGCAGAGCAGTTTCAACAATATTCTCGACACACGCAATGCTGTTCGACGGTCGGGTGCCACGTCGTATTTTTCTAGTATCGCGACTTCAAGTGTCGGTTTGTTGTGCTTTGCAGGCTTAGCAGTTGTGCCACCGGTATCACAAAAAAAATTGTTTCCGTAATGGAAAAATAAGGCAAAGTGGATCGATTCCTATCAAGAGGTACACTTTTTCTTTAGTAAGGCTTTTCAGTTGAGGTCAGTTGTAATTAATTTCACATATAGCAATTCAAA
>CAHIKZ030000998.1:182500-185000 GCA_903632075.3 Acanthosepion pharaonis | reverse complement strand
AAAATGGTTATTCACGTAAATCAATATGTAGCCCTGTCCATCAGACAGAATTTCTCCATCACAAAAGCACACCTTGATAATGGCTGAAATTAGCCGAAAGCGATTGGAACAATTATCACCATGGATCCACCGTATTTCTTTTCACCTCAAAAACGGAAAAACGGGGATAGCTGGAAAAAACTAAATAAAAGATTAATTCAAACCATGTCGGCCTTTTCAATGAAAGATGCATGAAAGAAAGATTTTCGCCACTATTAAATATCAAACTATGTAAATATATAGGTTTATATTTTCCTTCATGAGTTAATATTATAGATATCGTCCGGATTAAATCAACGGACAATTTTTATTCATTAAATTTTGTGTATAAGTCTCTTGGTCTGTACATTGGAGAAATATTACTATAGAAAATTCATCCCCCCTCATATTTGGAAACAACCGTTTGATCCTGTGTTTATAGCTCGGACCTGTAAAGGACGACGCAACAACAACGTTTGTCTTTTGCTTTCTTTATAGAAATCACATCCGGAATATTCTCTTCGAAGACTGATACCTGGTTTCGAATGCGAAACGTAAACAAAACAATTTCAAAATCGGAATTATTGGATTTATTTTCAATCTGACATTTTTAGATAAACAATCAAACGTTATTATTAGTGGATACTCTTCAATGCCTTAAATAATTTCACATTTTACGGGATTTTAATTTGCATGCCATTTTCTTTATTAATATTTCTCGTAACTCAGCAAATACCGATAATAATTCACACCTTTTAAAGTGAAAATAAAAAGCAGGGTTGGCTAAACGGCCAAATGCGAATATCCAATACAATAACGTTTAAAATCATAAAAATTATATATATATATATATATATATATATATATATATATATATATATTATAAAATGGAATAAGTCCCTTAATTATTTAATATGTATTCTGTTTATACATTATTATTTTAATAAATAAAATTTGATTTAAGTAGAATGCTCTTAGAACTCATATTTTCTACGAAATTTCTCTATATCCACACCAGCCAATGTAATAATTTATGTTTAAATTTTTTTATTTTTTTTTAAGCATTCAATTCCAAGCAAGGGGAAAACTAGGCAAGTAACAGAGAATGGAGCGAGAGCAAAATAGAATGATAGAGGAAAGGATGAAGAGAAGGATGGAATAGAAAGGCATCTGGAGATGTCGATTGACATGACATTTGAATATTTGGAGATTATATCTATTAGGGAAACAGGAAGAACCTAACTTATATATGTTTAGTATATATATATATATAATATATATATATATATATATGAATCTACAAAATTTTGAAAAAAATTAAAGGAAATTCTTTTGCCTTGATAAAGTCCCTCAGAACACGAAATGCGTCGGTTACGAATAGTTTTCCTCTTGTTTTTTTTTTTCATATATATATATATATATATATATATATATATATATATATATATATATATATATATTGTGTATATTTAAGCAATTTTTTCATTAATGTATGTTTCATTAAATAATATAGGCAAGTTTTGTCTATTTTAAGTAAATTTATTTCATATTGTCTGATAAATTTAATAACATTATCATTGAAAGACGAAAGAAAATCAACTGCGATATATATATATATATATTTATATATATATAAAAGTATTATCTTTATAAACTGAATGCGTAGAAAGTGGATAAATAAATAATACTGACAAATGATTTGTCTATTTATTTTAAGTTCCTTTATGAAGATAATTTAATCACATTATCATTGAAGGACGAAAGGCAATCACCATATTGATACATATTTAAATCCAATCTAAGCTTTCGTCTTACATAACCCATTATTAAAGATGACAATTACATTTCAATATACCAAACAATACACGGACGAAACAATAATGATAGTCTTTTTTTTGCTGCAGGAAAAATTTCAAATCAACGACAAACTCGTGTATACGAGACACGCAAGCGAAAATCGCATCGCAGCTCATGACGTCACACATGACGACGCGAGAGTGAAAACGAGAAATATTAAGTATGGGAAGCCAGTGGTATAAACCAATGGCTTCTCAATAAAAGTTACCAATTATAGGCATTTAAGAATATTTGTGGAGATTTCATAGTTTATTCTGTTAATATAGGTTTCAACTGTTTTATGTATATATATCAAGAATTTTTTTATTTTTGATTATTGTTTTATGTTTAAGTATAGTTGTATTTTCAACAAAGATTTTCCGGAATTGTTTACGCGGCCAGGCATTTTGTTTTAAATGTCTAAAAATGTTAGAGTTATCATTCAAACGTGGAGTCGGTGTGTTGTTCGATATATTGAAATGTAATTGTCATCTTTGATAATGACTTATGTAAGCCGAAAGCTTAGATTGAATTTAAACATGTATCAATATGTTGATTTTATTTCGTCTTTCAATGATAATGTTATTAAGCTAATCAGACAATATGAAAGGAACTTATAATTAAAATAAATAGACAAAACTTGTCT
>CAHIKZ030000998.1:162500-180000 GCA_903632075.3 Acanthosepion pharaonis | reverse complement strand
ATGTCTTTTATGCTTTATTACGAAAACATCAAAGTCAGTAATTGGTTGTTTGTAAAACTTGCTAAAGGTTTTTATGGCGAAACAGTCATTAATTGCCTACCAATAAAAATGTTTTTGATGATTTTTTTATTTTGAAATCATACATCATTTGTTTTGGATTATTTTTTTTTTTTCATCGTAAATTATTTTATTTTATTTTATTTTTTTACCTTTGAATGATTTTAACACTCACGTATGTGTCGAGCTTCAACGAAATCCGGAAAATAAAGTACGGAGTCGTGCAGGATTTAGAGAAAAACTATGGAAGATTTATCTCCCTTTGTTGTAATACGCCATTTGTCTATATTTCTGAGATAGGGTAGTGTACCCTTCCAGAGAAAGAGTTACTCAACTTGCCACCCTGTATTTTTACAAGAGGATTACAGCTACATCACGTTGAAATACGGGTTCCCATACAATCATCGAAGTTAAGCAACGTCGAGCCTGGTCAGTACCTAGATAGGGAAACGTTTGCGAATGCCAGAATCTGTAAACACCGATGTGCGGGTGATGTAATGGATAATGGCTCGGATTTTTAAATCGGACAGCCGAGTTCCAATCCCTGTTGTGTTCGTTATATTCACTTACGCGCTAATACCTTTGGGAAAGATATGAATCCGCCTCTTATCTCCCCAGCTATAGGTTAATTAGTATGACGAGTATCACTAAAAATTATTATTACCCCATACAGTCGAAAAAATATATTTACTTACACACGTACAAACGCACACACACACACACACAGAAACACACGCATATATATATATATATATGTGTGTGTGTGTGTGTGTGTGTGTTTGTGTGTGGAGTAATGAATAGCGATTCAGCCTTTCAAATTCAATTTTTTCAGTCACGCAAGGGAGATAACTTTTGAATTTTTTTAAAAAGCAAAACATTTTTTAATTATAATATTTTAATTTAGTATTTTTATATAAAAACTAGCAGCATAGCCCGGCGTTTCCTGTGCTTGATTCAAAAATCGTACGACTCATACAGCAATTGCTATCACTTGACTTAAAAACTTAGTTTTGCCCTTCCTTGCCTTTAAAGGAGTGCCCTTTGCCGTGCTGATGTTGCTACATGCCTTACTTTTTGCCTATCTCACACTGCGGATTTTTTTCTAAGCTCTATACTAAACATTAAATCTGTTACGAAAAAAGAACTAAACAAAATGAACACAAAACGATCAGCTTTAAAAAAGAACTCGTAACTGGAAAAACCGAATGAAAAAAGAATGTTAACAACAAATACTTTTTCACACCCAACCCAGTTCTGTGGAATCAGAATCAACGTTGAGTTTAATCAAGCGAATGAGCCAATTGGAGTAAAGTGCCATGCAGATTTAAATTTTTCCCACTTGTGACGAATGCAGCTATCGATTTTTTTTTGTATGCTAGCATGCTAGTTAACATTCGTATCAGTCAGCTGTTGACTCTCACGCTGGCCAATAGAATCTTCCTTCCTATTCGCGGCAGCCAGCTATAGGCTCTCACTCTGACCAGTACAAGATGGCCGCAAACTACATGAAAACTGCCGTAGAAGCATGAAAAAATCGATTATTTCCACTATCGATGGGAGTCGGAAAATGCAAAGTCGGTCTTGGTCTTCCAGCTAACTTGGAGCATGTGCATGTCAATTTTGGTGCAAATCCGTCGAAAATTGCGGCCTTGCATTCGTTACACACACACATCCTGCCTTTTATAGATAGAGATAAACGTAATAAACCCTTGGGTGATCATGACTTTTTCGATTCACGTCTGACTATGCAGAAGGGTTTTCCCGATTCTGTAGTAGACTGGTCACCAACCAAGGCTATAGAACCATGTCTGCTCTGTTATTCAACTCATAGCTTGGGAGACACAAGATGAATTCATACATATCCCAAGGGTATTTGCATGTAAGTGAATGTATTGAATTCGATTGGATTTAAGAAAATATAAAATACTAGCAGTAGAGCCCGGCGTTGCCCGGGGATGTAACAGTAAGAGATAGATCAAGTATCGACCATCATAAAGACTGAAAAATAAAATTGACAAAGATTATTGTTTAAGGATGACGGACACGCATGTCTTAATTAGTTTTTTTTTTTTTGTTCTTTTGTTTTGTTTTGTTTTACGAATTGGTCAAACCCAAACTCAAACAAAAACATTGTTTTCAATCGTTATGAGTCTATCAATTGAATAGAATTTTATTTTAAACAATTGTCTTGTAAATGGAATTTTTTAAAGCATTCTGAATGTAAAAATAAAGAAAAAGTGTGCAAGACAATAAGAAACACTACCTGCCAAAAAAAAGTGAAGTTTTGTTGAAATCGGTTGAAAAATGTAGGAAATCCGATATATAAACACACACACACACACACACACACACACACACACAACCAACCTGGGTTTTATAATAGGTATAACTCGATATGAGTTGTCCCCCTTTCATTCTGGCGACAGTGATGCCTCTTAATCGTGTTTTCAAATTGGTTTCGTGAAAAAACAATTGTGTTTTTCCAATTTTTAGCTCTGTCAGAACCACCGCAAGGTAATTTTACATAGTCATGTGAAGTTTTGTTGAAATCGGTTGAAAAATGTAGGAAATCCGATCCAATATATAAACGAACAGACACACACACACACACAACCTGGGTTTAATGATAAGTATGATATGGACAAACTAAGAAAAAAATATCTATTATTTATCATTTTACAAAGAAATGAATGCGAGAAGATATTTTTTTTTATCTGTCTATATTTCTGAGATGAGGTATTTCAACTATTTACATTGTTCGGACTGTTGTCCTCACCTTAATTGCTGTATTCACGACGTTCCGGTCGTTATTCTTCAGATGGCATACAGGTGTACATATGTACATTATACAAGTCCAAAAATGATTTTGTTAAGTAACCTAACATAATAGCGGCCTTAATTCTTCTTGGCATGCTACCAAATTCTTTAGTAAGACCTCCAATCGGTTGTGAACTGGGGCAGGAATTGGCTGGTTAACTTTAATGCCTCAAAAACAAAACTGCTCTCTATTACTCATCACAGGGTACCATCCCTGACTCCCATTAGAATGTCTGACGCTCAACTCCACGAGAGCACCTCTTTGCGACTGCTCGGTCTCACGTTGACGGCTGACCTGAGATGGAACAAATACATTGAGTCAATAGCTTCGTCCACCGCAAGGAAAGTTGGCTCCCTGGTCGCGCCAGGAATTTTTTCTAACCCGAATCCATCCTTCAAATCTATAAATCAACCATTCGCCCTTGCATGGAGTATTGCTGCCATATATGGTCTGGTGCCCCAGCTTTTCGTCAGATATGCAATGTGATTGGCCTTGATCTGGCATCTCGTTTACAGCTGCTCTCTCACAGAGGTGCCGTCACCTTCCTCTGTCTTTTCTACAAATACTTTCACGGTATTTCAGATAGGTATATATATATATAGATAGATTTGAAGAGACTGAGACATATATATATATATATATATATAGAGAGAGAGAGAGAGAGAGATGTGAAAAAAGACAGACAGATACATGTGAATAGATTGAGATAGATAGATAGATTGATAGATAGATATGAATAAACTTAGACGCACACACAAATATATATATAGAGAGAGAGAGAAAGAGAGAGAGAAATATAAAGATAAATGTGAAAAGAGATAGATAGATAGATAGATAGATAGATAGATAGATAGATAGATTGTAATAGACAGTGATAGATAGATGTGCATAGACTGTGATAGATGTAAATAGACTGTGATAGATAGATAGATAGATAGATAGATAGATAGATAGATAGATAGATAGATATGAAGAGACTGAGACATATATAGAGAGAGAGGGAGAGGGTGGAGAGAGAATATAAACAGACAAAGATATGAAGAGAGTGAGATAGATAGATGTGAATAGGTGTAGATAGATAGATAGATGTGCATAGACTGTAATAGATGTAAACAGACTGTGATAGATAGATAGATAGATAGATAGATAGATAGATAGATAGATAGATAGATAGATAGATAGATAGATATGAAGAGACTGAGACATATATACATAGAAAGAGACGTAAACAGACAGAGATAGACAGATACATGTGAATAGATAGATAGATAGATATTAATAAACTGTGATAGATAGATAGATAGATAGATAGATAGATAGATATGAATAGACTTAGACACACACACACATATATATATATATAGAGAGAGAGAGAGAGAGTAAAAATATAAATATAAATAGAGTGAGATAGATGTGAATAGGTGTAGATAGATAGATAGATAGATAGATAGTATTTATCAATCCACCCACGGGGATCGAATGCGGCACAAGGCCTTTTTAATGTGGGTATCTCTGAGCCCGTAGGCCCAGCCAAAAATAAATAACCATCCAAACCCACCGAGGCGGGCCAGTTCCGTCAACCTCCCCCAACGAAACCCTACCCTTCGGCGGAGCTTCGTCCGGGATAGATAGATAGATAGATAGATAGATAGATAGATAGATAGATAGATAATGAACGGTATGAAATAGATAAAGAAATCAACTAAACATATGATATAACAATTTGCTGACCAATGTATTTCTCTATTTACCTATCAATTATTTATTCGTTTTGAAGTTCTCAACTTGCAGAGTAAAGCAAGAAAGTCTTGAGTTCAAATCAATCTGTTTTGACATATTGACAGTCAGACATTCATCGATGAAAGATCGATCTATCTGGGATTGCTAAGGGCCAGGAAGTGATTAGGAAAGAGAGAAAAAAAAGCAGATATTGACCACCAGTAATGGGAATTAGTCTCTGCCATTCCCTGATCAGAGGATGGTCGCAAAAGTCGGATATTAATTCTGCAATTTGTCAGAGCCGGTCTCTATCAATAATGGCTGTCAGAGATTTCTACAAAGATAAGTAACTACTTAGCTAGGGATGGAAAGGGCAAGATAGATAGATAGATAGATAGATAGATAGATAGATAGATAGATAGATAGATAGATTGAAATAGGTAAATAAATAGATATATTGAAGGAAATAGGTAGATAAATAGAGAGAGAGAGAGACATAGTGAGGTATACACATATATAAAGAGAAATAGGGTGATAGTAATATACAAACGCACAGATAGATAGATAGATAGATAGATAGATAGATAGATAGATAGATAGATGTTTATGAAAATATGAGCAAATTGAGAGATGACAGACAGAGAGAGATGAAGACGGACATAGATAGATAGATAGATAGATAGATAGATAGATAGATAGATAGATAGATAGATAGATAAAAACATGCTTAGGTAGATATGAACAGATTGAGAAATGACAGAGAGAGAGAAGAAGAAGAAGAAGAAGAAGAAGAAGAAGAAGAAGAAGCGGAAGAGACATAGATAGATAGATAGATAGATAGATAGATAGATAGATATGAAAAGAATGGGATAGATAGATAGATAGATAGATAGATAGATAGATAGATAGATAGATAGATATGAAAGGAATGAGATAGATAGATAGATAGATAGATAGATAGATAGATAGATAGATAGATAGATAGATATGAAAGGAATGAAATAGATAGATAGATAGATAGATAGATAGATAGATAGATAGATAATCTATGTGTCTTTCTGTCTTTATATCATCATTAATATCTCTCCTAACATCATTGATGAGAGCAAAAGGCAATTATCTTTTCACTAATTAGTCTGACTGAAGTATTTTTCAAGTCAATCAAAACTTTCTCCCTTTCTTGAAGCCATCGTTAAAACGAATTGACCACACAACAACGTCTGCTCGCTCCACTTAACTGTAAGCATCCGCTAAATATGAAAAATATCAGACATTTTTTTTTCATCTAAACTAGATCATAAAATATTTTTATAATTGGTCGCTTACTTGAAATTCATTGAGCCGGTTGGGCCAATCTCTTTTCTGTCATAAATTCCATCTTCACGGAGAATTCGTTGGCAACTGAAGGTAAGCAAGGTTGATGAACAATTCTTCTGTTGAATATTTCCATTTTTGGAACTTCGCTTCCATACACCATGTCTTAGACTAACGGAATTATTCAGATTAACAGATTAATGAACACCCCAGGTTTTGTCGAGTTAGATTTTTAACAGGTCGGGTTATTTAATATTAAAAAAAGAACGTAACCAAGAGAACAATTCATTAAAAACAACTTGGCACAAACAATGGAAAAATATGTATGATAGAGAGAGAGAGAGAGAGAGAGAGAGATCTATCCACATATAAAGAGAGAAATAAAGAGATAAAAATATACAGACAAATAGTTATATATATATATATATTTCTAATCGACTATTTCATAGAAAATCCACAAAATTTAAAAAAATTAAATCACTAACAAACATCAAATTAAATTATTTGTAGACAGTTTAGAGACATTCAAATTTATATCAAACATTATAATCTTTATGAACCCCCAAAATAACACTTTCAAAGTAAAACAAAATGACAGCGTCTTTTTCGAGCCTTTTTTTTACAAAGAAAATTAGTGACAACTTCTCTCATAACTTCCCTTTTTTTCTCTCTATAGGTTTTTTCTTCTCTACCCCTTCGATATCAATATATAACTTCCGTTAAGTTAACCGTTTAAATGTGTCAATATCTGCTAACTCACTCATGCCTTCTCTTTCCCCACCTCACTTCCTCACTTCGTTAATTTACATATGTTTAATACGGCCCATCAAAAATGTGTAAATTTTCTTTTCATTTTTTGTTTGGAAGTAAAGTCTGATGATCCGCAGTCCTTTAAAAGGCCTGTGGTGAAATAATTTATTACATGGAACCTTAAAGTGTTTTGTTTTTTATTTAAATTAATATATATATATATATATATATATATATAAAAGTGAACATGTGTCAATATCTGCTAACTCAGGGAGCTCATGCAATCTCACACTATATGCAATCGTCAGGCCACGAGTGACCTGACGATTGCATATAATGAAAACAGAACTCTCGCCTCTAAGTGTTGACTTCTATGTTCACTTTTATATTTACACACGCTCTATCTCTGATATTGAGCACTTTATCCCATAAATATAGCACACCTTAAGACTATATTTCTTTATATATATATATATATATATATATATATATATATATATATATAATATAGTAATGAAAAACTTGGTAATCCGTATGGGTAGTTCCAAAGAGGATGGAATCCTGAGAACTCAATGTAAATTCGGAGCTAATAATTTAAAGAAAAAAACAGACTACTTTAAGGTTCCATTGTAATAGTTTATTTCACCAGAAACTTTTAAAGTTCCCTGGATCTTCAAACATCACTTTCAAAAGGTGAAACGAAAAATGAAATGAAAATTTACACTTTTGACGGACAGTATTAAACTTATATAATTTAACAGAGAAGGTAGCGAGGAGTGGTGTGAGAGACATGGTCGAGTTTTGAGAGGGAAGTGAGAATTTTAAAATTTATTTTTATATTTCTTTCTATCATCCTTAATATTGAGGAAGGAGGGGGTAAGGATCAGACATTGACCTATTTTATCGGTCAACTTAACGGAAATGATATGTTGAAAGGGAAGGAGAGAAAAGAGAAAAAGAAAAAGAGAAAAAGGGGGAAGTAAAGAGAAAAGAGATCTATTTAGGGTTTTAGGGGGAAGAAGAGGGGTGGTACAGTGTAACCCGGATATAAGAGAGATTTTCTCTGGTCCCAAAGTGTTCTCATACTTACCTAAACAAAATAGACCAAACCCGGATATAAGAGAAACCCGGATATAAGAGACTTCTTCTCCGGTCCCGACAACTCTCTTATATCCGGGTTATACTGTATAATTTTAGCAATTTAGATAAAAAAAAACAGATTTTAACGTTTGATAGTAATTTAAATGTTTAAAAAATCCACGAAGAAATTACTTTAATGCTTGTTAGCAATTTAAATATTAACTCCTTTACAAAAAGTTAGGGATTTATTATGAGTTGAATACTATATTTAAAAAGACATTTAAAAAATACAAAGATATAAAATATAATATATAAAAGTTTACTAATAGTAATCTTTTAATATTGTAAATGACTGTTAAGGTAACATCTTTATCAGTTTGAGTCTAATTCATGAATGTAATTTGTAAGTATTTTTAGATGGGTAATCTTTCTTACTTAAAGTTTAGGTTTCAAATTAAGATGGAATAATAATATTAATATTGGAAGGTAATATTTCTAAAAAAAATTGTTCTTTCATATATATACCACATATACATTTATGTAAGATAGATAGATAGATAGATAGATAGATAGATAGATAGATAGATAGGAACAGACTGAGAGATGACAGACAGACAGTTGAAAGGACATAGATAGATAGATAGATAGATAGATAGATAGATAGATAGATAGGAACAGATTGAGAGATGACAGACAGACAGTTGAAAGGACATAGATAGATAGATAGATAGATAGATGATATATAGATAGATAGATAGATAGATAGATAGATAGGAACAGATTGAGAGATGACAGACAGACAGTTGAAAAGGACATAGATAGATAGATAGATAGATAGATAGATAGATAGATAGATGATAGATAGATGAATAGGAACAGATTGAGAGATGAAAGACAGACAGTTGAAAGGACATAGATAGATAGATAGATAGATAGATAGATGATAGATAGATGAATAGGAAACAGATTGAGAGATGAGAGACAGACAGTTGAAAGGACATAGATAGATAGATAGATAGATAGATAGATAGATAGATAGATAGATAGATAGGAACAGATTGAGATGACAGACAGACAGTTGAAAGGACATAGATAGATAGATAGATAGATAGATAGATAGATAGGAACAGATTGAGAGATGACAGACAGACAGTTGAAAGGACATAGATAGATAGATAGATAGATAGATAGATAGATAGATAGATAGATAGGAACAGATTGAGAGATGACAGACAGACAGTTGAAAGGACATAGATAGATAGATAGATAGATAGATAGATAGATAGATAGATAGATAGATAGGAACAGATTGAGAGATGACAGACAGACAGTTGAAAGGACATAGATAGATAGATAGATAGATAGGAACAGATTGAGAGATGACAGACACACAGTTGAAAGGACATAGATAGATAGATAGATAGATAGATAGATAGATAGATAGATAGATAGATAGATATCGGAGCGTCTTATTTCAAAAGCAAAGTAATTTTCTCTTTGTAACTGAAGACTTTGATCACATATATAAAATAAATATCTACGTTTTCAAACTGATTCTTTCGCAAAGGACAATGGAAAAGCTCAACTGAGTAACATGTCTATATTCAAGAATCTTCCTTGAATATTGGCAGCTCGTCTAAAAAATCCATTTCAGAGGACTTCGCCAAAACAATGGGAAAATATGTATGATTATTTAGTATTGACGACAATTCTTTTCAAGAAATCATAAAAAAAATACTTGTAAAATCACTGACAGATATTCGAGAGATTTCGTGGTTATTAACAACAATACATCTGAAATACTCAAACAAAAATTCTTGCCAAAAACAATGAAATATTTCCGAGAAACCTCTTTCAATATCAACAAGAATTCATCTCAATGAATAAAATAAATCTATTTATAAAATCAATGAATGATATTGGAGAAATTCATTGAATATTAAGAATTCTTCTAAAAGGCTCACGAAAAAACTGGTAAAAAACAAGGAATAATATTTGAGAATCCACTTTCAATATTGACAAGAATTTGTCTAAAGAATTCGTCTAAAGGAATCAGATGAAAATATTTGTAAAATCCATGGAAGATATAAGAACAAAATAATTAATTATTAACAATTCACATTGAAACACACAGAAAAAAAAAGTTTGGCAAAAAGCCATGAAAAATATTTGATTGACTTCTTTCAATATTAAAAACAATTCCTCTGAAAGAATTGGATAAAATATTTGTAAAATTAATCAAATATATTGGAGAAATTCATTGAATTTTAACAATAATTTATTTAAAAATCCCTGAAAAAAGACCTAAAAAAAATCAATGAAAAATATTTAATAAACATCTTTCATTATTGACAAGAATTTGGGTCAAGGAATCGGACAAAATATTTTCAAAATTATTGGAAGATATTCGAAAAATATCATTGAATATTAACAATTCCTGTAAAAATCTCGGACGCATTGTCAAATCAATCAAAAAATAACCTTAAAACCGCAGAGAAAATTAATAATCCAATCCAAAATCATACTTATTATAAAACCGTTTATATATTGGATCGGATTTCCTACATTTTTCAACCGATTTCACCAAAACTTCACAGGACTACGTAAAATTACCTTATGGTGGTTCTGACAGCGCCAAAAATGGAAAAAACACAATTGTTTTTGCACAAAATTAATTTGAAAACACGATTAAGAGACATGACTGTCGCGAGAATGAAAGGGGGAAAACTCATATCGAATTATACTTATTGTAAAACCCAGGTTGTGTGTGTGTGTGTGTGTGTGTGTGTGTGTGTGTGTGTGTGTGTGTGTGTGTGTGTGTTCGTTCGTTTATATATGGGATCGGATTTCCTACATTTTTGAACCGATTTCAACAAAACTTCACTTTTTTAGGCAGGTAGTGTTTCTTATTGTCATGCACACTTTTTTTCTTAATTTTTACATTCAGAATGCTTTAAAAATTTCATTTACAAGACAATTGTTTATAATAAAATTCTATTCAATCGGTAGACTCATAACGATTGAAAACAATGTTTTTGTTTGAGTTTGGGTTTGACCAATTCGTTAAAAAAAAAATTAAAAAAACTAATTAAGACATGCGTGTCCGTCAACCTTAAACAATAATCTTTGTCAATTTTATTTTTCAGTCTTTATGATGGTCGATACTTGATCTATCTCTTACTGTTACATCCCCGGGCAACGCCGGGCTCTACAGCTAGTCTTAGATAAAAAAAAAAAATTACTCAACTCCGAATCTGATATGTGATTTTAATCATTTTAACCCAATCAAGGCAATAAAGCAAACTAAGATGCAAGGAATTACTATGTGCGAGAGAATATGAGAAAGAAAAACATTATCGAGACGAGAGGACAATAAAAGAAAACAATATTAAGTTGAAAGAAGAAGACGATTGGCATTGCCTTTAAATCTTTGAGGATCAACGTTTACTGGGAAGCAAGAATCTGGAAGAGAGTGCCACAAGCGAGAAGTGCGAGAGAAGAAACTGTTAGCATAGAACTTACGGTTACATCTCTTGCCATTTCAACTGTAAAATGAAACCTTTTCCGAAAATCTCATATTGCGCACCAGACTATATTTGTCCACAATTCTCAGAGCAAGGACGAATCGTAAAGTTATAAATATGTAAGATAGATTCTGGCGTGAAAAATTAGCTAGCACGACACAGGGAACCGATTTTCATGGCAGCAGGCCTAGCAGTTGATTCAATATAATCTTTCCATTTCATGTCAGTTAAAAACCTTAATTTGAGAACACTCAATGGGTCACCCTCCTGGCGGTTAGCATCATCCATGCTTATGAAAGGCAATAAAAAGGGTTCTCTCAGACGATTAAAAGAGAGTAGTTTCGTTTTGGAGCGTTAAAAATAACAAGCCATTTCTTGCCCCAGATAACAGATTGTAGGTTATTTTTAGGTCAGCTGCCAATTTGACTTTATCGAACCGATCAGGAGTCAATTGTTGTGTTTCGACTTTAGATGAAATCATCGAAATTATCTTCAATATTCCAGTGAAATGTTCAATTTATAAAGTTATTGTTCATAATTATAATATATATATATATATATATATATATATATATATATATATATATATATATATAAAAAGGTTAATGGTTAGAGTTGAATCAGACCACGAATCAGTAGTATTAAAAAATGTTCAACATGCGTGAGAAAAAATATAAGTAAAAATAAGAATAACATGTAGAGCTTTTTAAAAGTATCGCCCGAAGAGCCCGTCAGGTCGAAACCATGGTACCTTATTTTAATTGACCTCCTAATATATATATATATATATATATATATATATATATATATATATATATATATATATATATGTGTGTGTGTGTGTGTGTGTGTGTGTGTGTATAGGAAAAGTGTCTGTATATAATATATATATATATATATATATATGAAAAGTGTGTATATAGATGTAAATATATATATATATATATATATATATATATATATATATATATATATATATATATATATTATTATTATTTATATATTATATGCGCGGTACTTATTAGAAAGCGCTCAATATCAGAGATAGGGCTAACATATTTGGTTGGATTGATGTGATCCAACGAAATATATATATATATGTGTGTGTGTGTGTGTGTGTGTGTGTATAGGAAAAGTATAGATATATATATATATATATGAAATATATATAAATATATATATATATATATATATATATATATATATATATATATATATATATATATATATATATATATATATATTATTATTATTATTATTATTTATATATTATATGCGCGGTACTTATTAGAAAGCGATCAATATCAGAGATAGGGCTAACATATTTGGTTGGATTGATGTGATCCAACGAAATATATATATATATATATATAATCAAGTTATTTTTTTATTTCTATGAGTTCTATATTATGTTAGTTACAGCTGTCAATATATATTTTTATTCTCAAAAAAAAATAACTTTTATTTTATTGCTGGGTGTTAAGTTTAACATCCAAATAAACTAAATTATCAAATAAATATTTAGATATAACAAAATCCAACAGATGTCATCCATAGAACAATATTGATGAGCGTAATACCCAAACATCTGAATAAAACGTTTTATTATTTTATATGAACTTGGGATCAAATGCAGATCAAACATGGATTGGAATTCGACAGAATGGTTAATTAAGAAACTTTACTGAATACATTTTTAAAGAATCTATCGTATGTTTATCAAAAGCAAACGATATTTACCGTATCTGACGCAATTTTTTTACTAAAAATATCTTTTAAAATTCCTCTGCATCTTATATGCCATATGTAGGTTTAAAATTCACGATAGTCGGCCGAAATTATCTACATGGCAACTCCTATTAGCTTGGACTTTAGAGTAACTTTCATATATCAATTGTCATTATTTAAAAGGCTATTATTCAGATTAAAATTGTTATCATTGATAATATTCATTATATTAATTTCATCACGTTTAATATTAGTATTTTGTTTCACTAAAATTATATGCAATAAATTCAAATTATATATTTGTAAAATATATTTGTTTCATTAATATTTTTCTTTCGATAACTTCCGATTGCATTGGTATAAATACAATCAGAATTTTTATATCCTAATTTTCCCACTAAGACGTTTACAAGACGCAAGTTGTACAGATCATATAAAGGTAAATTTTTGACTGAATTTTAATGGTAGCTGTATTGTCTTGCTCAATTGTAATAATTGCACGATTTTTATTTTGTTTTCTTACCTTTGGAGATAATAAAGTTTTTATAGGCTCGTGTTCTTTTTCCCTATTATTTTTCGTTTAATTGTATTACCCCTATAAATATAACCTGGGCTGTACCATTTACTAATAATTTTACTAATTTTTACTAAATAATAACTTTTTCTTGATCTGCCAGGTTGAAATTGGGGTGCGTCTTATAATCCCGTGCGTCTTATATGCCGCCAAATACAGTACTTATGTTCCCATATAGAAAATATAAATAAAAATAAAAATAACATGTAGAGCTTTTTAAAACATTATTTACATTATTCGGACTATTGTTCTCATCTTTTTCGCCTTATCTATCACAAGATTTCGGCCGTTGTACGCTCCGGCCTTCTTCAGGTGATTGGAATGTCGAACTGAACCCTTTATTTCGCTCACTGGGGTAGACTGTTCTAGTTCCACGTGCCATGTTTAATGAATGTCAGTTTTCAGTTATCTCCTGTTAATTTTCCCTCTGAAAGTTCTCCACTGCCTTAACCGGGTATTGAACTCACACTCTTTGGGTCCTGTCACTGGATCTAACCAACGCCTTTATCCATGTGTCCTTGTGGACATCTGGGTATGAATTTCTGGGTATTATAAACCTAATGTCTTCAGCAACCATTTTTATCAAGGCTCATATTGCAATTTTGCTGTTATCATTTCATGTTTTTACCAGAGTTCATATTGCAACTATGTTGTTATCATTGCTTTTCTCTGGCACTCCTTATTACTGGTTCCCATATTGTATTTATTTCTATGCTTGGTCGGCCCAGGAGATTTTTGTGGCCTAGCATATGTGCTGATTCCTTAAGTTTACGAATTTTCCAATGGTGTTCCTTGTCAATTATCTCAACCTGATCCCACAGGGGGCGGTGATCTCCCTTCTCTCTCCATATGTGGTCAGCCACGCCTGATTTTTAAATTTTTAAAAGTATCGCCTGAAGATACCGTCAGGTCGAAACTATGGTCTCTTATTTTAATTGACCTGTGTGTGTCTCCACACGAGACACACACACACACACACACACACATTTACATATATATATTATCATTTGAATGCTACATAGTCAAACTAGAATTATTTTTTATGTGCCATGACCCTTCAGAACATAAGCGACCATGGCCCTCCACATCTTTCTGTCCCTTGTTGCTCTTCATAGGTTTTGTCTTTTTGTTATTTCTCCCAAATCCTTTGCTCAAGCTCATCGAGTATGTCATGCGTTGTTTTCTGCTGACCCCCTTTCCCTCTATCCGCCCCGTGAGTATCAGATTTTCCGAGCCTTCCTTCATCATTACGTGTCCCAGAAATCTCAGCTGCCTCTTCCTGATGTTAAGTATAAGTTTCGTTTTTGTTTCCATTCTCCCCAAAGCCTCGTCGGCCCAAAGAAATATTTACAGTTTCTTTTTTGTTTTGTTTTTTGTTTTGTTTTTTTCTGTTAGACTTGGAATCTGTTAATTTCTTGGCGCTTCGAAAGGACGTGTTGTCTCTCCTTGAATTCGGAATGCCATACATTATATAAACGTTGTTTAACATATGAAATGCATGTGAAACATGATTAATCAATATACATCAAACAGCACAAAAATAAAAACACCAGCATTTCTTGGAGCTTCGAAAGGACACGGCGTACGTATGTGAGTGCATAATAATTCTGTTTCTACCCCTCACACACACACACACACACACACACACATTTAAGAATATACATTATCATCAGTATCTCACATCGAGAAACAAGCATTATGATACACTTGCGTACATAACGCAATACTTATGTTTGGGGGTTCAGTTAGACTTGAAATCTGTTAATTTCTTGGAGCTTCGAAAAGACGTGTCGTCCCACCTTGAATTCAGAATGCCATAAATTATATAAACTTTGTTTAACATGTAAAATACACGTGAAACCTCATTAGCTAATATAAATCAACTAACACAAAAATAAAAGCACTAGAATTTCTTGGAGCTTCGAAAGAATACGTCGTATGTATAAGAGGGCATAATAATCGTGCTAATATTACACACACATACGATATTGATATTGAGTCACCCCCCCCCACACACACACACGAGGGTGTCATGTGGCACAAGGCCTTTTTAACGTGGGCATTCCTGAGCCATTAGGCTTGGCCAAAAAATAGCCCATTTGAACCCGTATAAACGGGTTCAGGGCCGGTTTTACCTCCCCGAAGGAGACTCCCGCCCGCACACACATACACACACACACACACAATTACGAATATACATTATCATCTAAATCCTATAAACAAACTAGAATTATGATACGCTTACATACATAAAGAAATATTCAAATTTTATTTTTTTATATGAATTGGACAGTTTACGTTCTAGAAGTTTTTATATTGTATAATAAACAACATTGAAGATGGTAATATCTGAGAATGTTCACTGAATATTAATGAGTCTGTCTAAAAATATTCTTCAAAATGATTACGTTTACATAAATATTTGGTAGATGCTAACACAATTACTTTTGATAATCTACATGGGAAGAAATTCCTATGGAGAAAGAATCAACAGGAAGACGTTTATTCCTGGAAATAATAAGAGAAACACAGATTTTAAGTGCCTATGAATTTGCTGGATGATTTGTCCTTCATTCTAACGATTTCTACCTCTATATTCTGAAGAAACTGGCACAAAAAAATTAGATTTATTGTTAACTAGCCCAGAAGGCTAGCTCCTGCGAAGGACTTTCGGGCCTTAGGCCTTTTACTTTTAATCCTATGTACGTAAAAGTTGTAAGAATTTAGAAATAATAAAATTATTTTATCTTTATTCGACACCTTAATTCGGCATAATCTTTCTTCGTATACACAACTGATCTCCGTCGTTTTATACATTTATTTTTTGCGCCATCTTTATTTTCTTTTATGATTTATTAATTATTCTTTATGATCTTTTTACATAGATAGATAGATAGATAGATAGATAGATAGATAATGAACACCCACACATATATAGATAGATAGATAGATAGATAGATAGATAGATAGATAGATAGATAGATAGATAGATGGAGATGACTTACGCAAGTACAGAACTTTAAAGTAAATAAATAATTGATATAGGTAAATAGAGAAATGCATAGGTAAGTAAATTATTTGATATGTTAAGGTGATTTTCTTCTAGAAGTCTACCTTTTCCTTCATGTCTATCTATCTATAGATTTAACTCGCTGTCTTCACTTGTATCTATCTATATCCGTCTGTTTTCATTTGTCTCTCTCTCTCTCTCTCTCTATATATATATATATATATATATATATATATATATATATATATATATATAGATGCCTGTTTATATCCATTTATCGATAGATTGATCTATCTATATGTCTATCTATCTCTGTTCAGACGTGTCTATCGATCTATCACAGTCTGTTCACTATCCATCTATACATACATATATATATATATATATATATATATATATATATATATCTCATCTATTCCTATTATTCTGTCTCTATGAGTCTGGTCATATCTATCTATCTATCTATCTATCTATCTATCTATCTATCTATCTATCTATCCGGTCTGTTCATATATATCTATCTATCTATCTATCTATCTATCATATCTATCTATCTATCTATCTATCTCAGCCAGTTCTTATCTATCCCTCTGACTCAGATTGACAGGTACTAGCTTAGACAGATAGATAAATAGATTGATATATATATATATATATATATATATATATATATATAGAGAGAGAGAGAGAGAGAGAGAGAGAGAAATACTTCCTGTGGGCCTCTTATCCTGCATTACCTCTGTCAAAATATCCTCTTCATAATATCGATGCAATATGCTTCGAACTTCATGTCCTTATTTGTCTCGATGAGATATATATATATATATATATATATATATATATATATATATATATATAGTTGCCATTATGGTGAGCTTCACTGAGCAGCTTTAAGCTATTTAAGGATAAATGTTCTATAAATACAT
>CAHIKZ030000998.1:140000-155000 GCA_903632075.3 Acanthosepion pharaonis | reverse complement strand
TATATTTACTATATATTTACTCTATATATACTATATATAGACTATATATTTACTATATATATACTATATATATACTATATATTTACTATATATATATACTATATATTTACTATATATATACTATATATATACTATATATATACTATATATTTACTATATATATACTATATATTTACTATATATATACTATATATTTACTATATATGTACTGTATATTTACTATATTAGGTATATTGTAGAACAGGTACACAAAGAGTATACTTAGCTATTTCAAAACTGCTCATTCGTTTGACTCGCATCATTAATAAAAACTTTAAAAAAGATTTTTAAAACAGTCTATTTCTATTAATCTCGTTTACCTATTATTGTAAATATTACTATATAAAATCTATTATATAACATGTATATTGACCCTGACTTGTATAAAAATCAATCGACATCTGACACCCTAAGCTTGTTCCTCGTCCTTCTGTGTATCCTTTCCTCAAATACGCCTCTTTACTCTTGTTCTCAATTCTATGTAACCCTTTGCGTTCCAGTGGCACTCCTACCTTGCTTCGGGTGAATTGCTTAAAAAAAGAAATAAACTATGCTGTTAGCATATTGAATTATTTTGAATCCCTAAGTTGGTACTTAGTCAGCAAAAGATTGCCGACCCTCTGGACTAGGGACTATGAGAAAACGTTTACAAAGAGTGGATATTTCTTGTTTTTCCTTTAAAAAGAAAAGAAAAGAAAAACAGAATGTATGTTACTAGGTCCTCGACAAAATCCAGAGACGAATATGCAATATAATAGGTCATGATCTGGCACCTAGACAACAATCGTTTTTCCCGCAGACGTGCCATGGCTTCCCTCTGTCTCTTCTACAAGTATTTTCACGGCAACTGTTCCGACGAGGTATTTTCGTTGGTTCCCACCTTTTCACTGTCAAAACGGTCAAATGCAACCATCTCTTCTTCTCAAACAGCTTCTCCCGCACTTCCTGTCTGTGGAACTCCCTTCCCCTTACTTGCTTCCCCCGATGACTATAATCTTCAAATATTCAATTATGATGTCAATCGATATCTGATACCCTGAACTTGTTCCCCGCCCTTCTCTGTATCCTTTCCTTAAATATGTCTCTTTACTCTTGTTCTCAATCCTCTGTCACCCCTTGAGTGCTAGTGGCACTCCCGCCTTGCTTGGGGTGCATTGCTAGAAAAAAAAAACTATGCTGTTAGCACATTGAATTGCTTTGAGACCCTAACTGGCGCATAGTCAGCAAAAGGTTACCGACCGCCCCCTGGACTAGGAAATATGAGATCACAGTTACAAAGAGTGGGTATTTTTTGTTTTTCTTAAAAAAAAAAAAAAAAAAAAAAAAAACGGAAAAAGAGAATGTAAAAAGTAAAATCGTCAAGCTTCCCCCCACCCCAAAAAAAGAGAAGAAACCCTGAACTACCACCTCACCTTCAACTTCAAGGTAATGGGATGTTCAACTTGAGATGCAATGAGAATGTTTTTAATCTCAACCCTCTGGCGTCGATTTCTATATCTAAGAATTTTTTTTATTTATTTTTGGTCAACGTCCTCACCCGCACATGCCGGTCTTAAAATGGGCGAATTTCATCACTTTCGAATGTTATGTTTTGTTTTTTTTAATTTGTCTATATTTTTTTATTCTTTCCACTGTCTTCCTACCTTTGCTTTAACGTATATATACATTTATAAACGTATATATATATATATATATATATAACCCCCAAAATAACACTTTCAAAATAAAACAAAATAACAGCGTCTGTTTCTAGCCTTTTTTTTACAAAGGAAATTAGTGACACCTTCTCTCATAACTTCCTTCTCTCTTTTTCTCTCTGTGAGTTTTTTCTTCTTCTCTACCCCTTCGATATCAATATATAACTTCCGTTAAGTTAACCGTTTCAATGTGTCAATATCTGCTAACTCACTCATGCCTTCTCTCTCTCCCCCCTCACTTCCTCACTTCGTTAATTTACATATGTTTAATACGGCCCGTCAAAAATGTGTAAATTTTCTTTTCATTTTTTGTTTGAAAGTAAAGTCTGATGATCCGCTGTTTTTTTAAAAGGGCTGTGGTGAAATAATTTATTACATGGAACCTTAAAGTGGTCTGTTTTTATTTAAATTATTTGCTCTGGATTTACATTGAGCTCTCTGGATTTTATCCTCCTTAGGTTTTACCCATACGGATTACCTAGTTTTTCATAAACTATATATATATATATATATATATATATATATATATATATATATATATTAAGAAATGGACAAAGTCCGACAATTTATTTATTAAAAGACATTTTTATGTTTAACGTTCTTTTTATAGATACAAGTATTTAAGTAAATGCTCTGTTTATAATAAACAGTATTAAATAACATTTACCGGCCTGAATGTCCGAGAAATTTTCATAGAAAATATTCGTCCTTTGACAGGATTCGAACCTGCATCCTATACGGAACCGTCATTTACTTAAATACTTGTATCTATAAAAAAGAACGTTAAACATAAAAATGTCTTTAATAAATAAATTGTCGGACTTTGTCCATTTCTTAATATATGACGTCAGTTGTTTACATTTGATACGCCAGAGCAGTTATGAATGTCCGAGATTCATGGAAGATGGAAGTTTTTAAGCAGTAAATTCAACCTTGCCAACCGAACGATCTTTTGTGGCCGAGAGGTTGGGCACGTCAGCGTAAATGACGGTTCCGTATAGGATGCAGGTTCGAATCTTGTCAAAGGACGAATATTTTCTATGAAAATTTCTCGGACATTCAGGCCGGTAAATGTTATTTAATACTGTTTATTATAAACAGAGCATTTACTTAAATACTTGTATCTATAAAAAAGAACGTTAAACATAAAAATGTCTTTAATAAATATATATATATATAAATATATATATATTTAATGAACAACAGACACTTCAAGGTACCATGACAATAATTTATTTCACTAAAATCCTTTTTAAGGGATTTTGGATCATCAGGATTTACCAATTTGGTTTACCAAATTCTTCAAACGTAACTATATATATATATATATATATATATATAAGAGAAAGAACAGATGGAGTAAAAATCCATGCGGGTGAGGCGGGCTGTTACCAACTCAGAAGGACGTAAAATAAGACCTCACAAAGAGCGTATGACTCCTCGATGAGTCAACGGCCAGCTAACTAGAGGCAGTGTCTCCATAAACCACCGTGGAGAAGTCAACGAGAAACTATTCTACTATTATTAATCCCCTTAAATACCATGGCAATTAAGAAACAAAATTTGAAACCTAACGGCGTGAAGAGGTTTAAGTCTATTGGAATTAAGCCCTCACCTGGTAAGGGCCGACATGCTCAACAGGGGTCACTTGACCGTCATCCAGCGACAGTTAACAGAAACGGCGTGAAGGCGATAACATCCCTCGGAACTTACCCCCCGCCCGAGAAAAAGTCGATATGAGCAACAGGTTTCACCGGATCATTATAATCATCATGGGAGATCTGAATGCCAAAGTAGGCTGGGAGAGGGGACAAAAGAAAGAGCTGCCAAATTCTGACAAGGAACCCGCAACGGATCCATTATTTTCCGCGTTCGTTGCGGAAAATAATGGGTCCAAATGTTCACTGCGAATGATCAGGTGATAACCAACAACTCCTTCCATTATGGACATTGAGAAATCCAGGAGGAAAAACTAAAATCCAAATTGACTACATAACTATCAACAAGAGATTCAGTAATGCAGTTGTTCAGTGCAAAATCTGTCCAACTGCTGACTGCGGGAGCGACCACCTCCCTGTTATATGTAAATTAAGAGTGAAACTACAAAAAAGGAAAAAGCCTAACTCAGCACCAAATTTCCAATACAACAGACCCAAAATATAACTTCAACAAAGCTACAACATAAAACACACATATCACCGCCTCTTGTAATTAAGTCCACGCAAACATGTATATACACAAAAGCTGAGTATCATCTACCATGTAGTCAATTGTGAAAGCAGAACAACAAAGATCATATTTTCATTAATTAAATTTCGGTATTAAATGACCCGTAAAGAGTTAATATGCCGCTAAACAAATCAATCTTTGGTTCATTCTAATATATCATCTCTACAGAAGGATGCTGAGGATACCATGGACCGAACATGTGAGCAACGACGAAGTTTTAGAGAAAATGGAAACAAAAAGGACACTTATGCTTAACTTCAGTAAAAGGCAGTTGAAAATTTTTTAGTTTGAAAATTTGTAAAGAGGAAGGAGGGCTTGGAAACTCTGATACACATGAGGCAGATTGAGGGAAAGAGGGAGAGGGGAAAGCAGCGTGTAACATACTTAGTGAGCTTGAGTAAATGGATGGCGTAACAGGGTTTAGGAGAAATAACGAAAGACAAAATTTATTAAGAGCTACAAAGGGCAGGAAGTTGTGGAGAGCCATGATCACCTACACTCTAAAGGTGCATAGCACATAGAAGAAGAATGAGTTCGATTAAATGGATTATGGAACAGGGTTTAGGAGAAATAACAAAAAGACAAAATTTATTAAGAGCTACAAAGGAAAGGAAGTTGTGGAGAGCCATCATCACCTACACCCTAAAGATACACAGCATATAGAAGAAGAAGAATGAGCTTGAGTAAATGAATGGTGGAACAGAGTTTAAGAGAAATAACAAAAAGACAAAATGTATTAAGAGCTACAAAGGAAAGGAAGTTGTGGAGAGCCATCATCACCTACACCCTAACGGTACACAGCACATACAAGAAGAAAAATCAGCTTGAATAAATGGATGACGGAACAGGTTTTAGAAGAAATAACAAAAGACAAAAATTTTTAATAGCTATAAAGGACAGGAAATTGTGGAGAGCCACGATTGCCTACGTCCCGAGGGATGACGGCACATGAAGAACTTTAATCCTAGATTGTTATTAAATGGTAAATGTTTTTGAGTCAAGATTTGTTAAACATTAAAATACTTTCCATATTCCAAATAAATATTTTTTTTTTTTTGCTTTTCTTTTTTCAATTCGTGTTTAATCCACTTCCATGTTTTTGAGAAAAACCGATCAGTGCCCTCTTTGAGATGAAAAAAAAAACTCTATAAAACATATTTGACATTTGAAAATGTCAGGGTCTTGTACAATCGCTGAATTCTTCACAAAGAGAGCGCTGTGATGATCTTATGGAAATAATTTTCCAACGAGAACATTTTGCGAAGTGTCAGGGAAATCATTTCTTCTTGAGCTATGACGATGTGTTGATTTAGTAGCTACAAAAATATAGCGTTAGACAAGGATGTGTATTGATAGATTCATTGAATGGTTTGTTTAACGGCGTATCAACACATTTAATACCGAAATTTAATTTTCTTCGGAGCTTGGAAGTAATAAAAATATATGTTATTCTAATTTCACAATTGAATAGTTTGAATATACGCACTTGAACCCTAGAGGGCTTCATCAGTGATGTTCTGAATTGGATTATTGGGCAGTTTCGGGTCTTTCAAACATCATACCCCTCCTCACCAAGTCGACCCCTTCAGAGCTAATCAGTCTCTGATGACCCCCATCTAAATTAACAGCCTGCAGACACTGACTTATATTAGACAAACCATAACCCTCTATAACGCATTTGATTTGAAGTAGGTCGTTCTCAACGGATTCTCCTCCAGTTCCTATCCCACGAACGTAGGTGTTCCTCAAGGCTCCATCCTAGGCCCTACTCTATTCCTTATCTTCATTAACGACCTTCCTGACGCCATAGATTCCCAAGTTGGCATCTACGCGGATGACACTACAATTTACTCCCGCCTCAAAAACAAATCTAGTGTCGCTGACAAAACTAACCTGGCCGTGCGTCTCGAAAAGGACCTCCAATCGATTGTGAACTGGGGCAGGAATTGGCTGGTAAACTTTAATGCCTCAAAAACAAAACTGCTCTCTAATAATCACCACAGAGATTCTTCCCTGCCCCCCCATTAGAACGTCTGATAGTCAACTTCTTGAGACCAACTCTCTGCGGCTGCTCGGTCTCACGTTGACTGCTGACCTGAGATGGAACAAATACATAGAGTCAATTGCTTCGTCCACCGCAAGGAAAGTTGGCTCCTTGTGCCGCGCCAGGAAATTTTTCTCCCCGGAATCGATCCTTCAGATCTACAAATCAACAATTCGCCCTTGCATGGAGTATTGCTGCCATATATGGTCTGGAGCCCCTTCTGTTTACCTCGGGGTTCTTGATAAGATCCAGAGACGGATATGCAATATAATTAACCCTGTTCTGGCATCTCGTCTACAGTCGCTCTCTCACAGACGCGCCGTCGCCTCTCTCTGTCTGTTTTACAAATACTTTCATGGTAATTGCTCCGAGGAGCTGCATTCGCTGGTTCTCAGACTTCATAAATTCAAGCGCCCTACGAGGCTGGCATCCCGTTCTCACCCCTTCACTGTCGAAACTCTTAAATGTAGCCGTCTCTTTTACTCCAATAGCTTCATATCTCGCACCTCTCACCTGTGGAACTCCCTTCCCTATTCCAGTTTCCCTGAGAGCTATAATCTTCAACTATTCAAATGTAATGTCAATCGACATCTCGAGTTGCCTTGATCTATCCACTACCCTTCTCCTCATCCTTTCCTCTATCACTCCTATTTGATCTTGCTCCAAATTTTCTGTAATCCCTTGCGTACTAGTGGCTTCCCGCCTTGCATGGGTTGAAACGCTTGAAAAAAAAAAAAAAAAAAAAAAAAAGTTGACCAACAGCCAATCGCAATGGTGTGAGCTCTGTTTAAATTGTTTACGCGGGACTTTTTTTTTTTTTTTTTTTTTTGTGAATACTCTTCGGATACTCGGAAGGTAATTATGTGTTTTCCGGTTTTGTTTGTTTGTTTTTTTTTTTTACTTTTTCTTCCATGCTTTCTGAAGTTTCATCTCCCCAGCTGATAATTACTGTTAGTAAAAAAATTTTTTTTAAAAATAAAAGTAAAAAAAAATTTTTTTAAAATAAAAGTAAAAAAAAAAAAAAATGCAACCATAAAATAATTAAAAATGTACAAAGATTTTTACGATTAAAATAAATAAATTACGACTTATTCAGCGTGTTAAAACGAAAATAAATATATAAATAAATGTCGTTTAAAACAAGTTGAACGTGTAAACTTAGAAAATTCGATTAAATCTATCGATTAATATGGTAAAATTAACAAATTAAATTTACGTTTTTTTGATCGTTACAAAAAAAAAGATTAAGACGGAAAGAGAGGTGAAGAATATTGCTAAGTAAGTTGTTTAACAAGAATTAGTCACAATTAATTATAATTCATATATAGTGCAGTAGTTGGTGACAGAAAAAAGAAAAAGATAAAATGAAAGTCAAAAGACTTCTATTATGCAATAGAAAAAGAAAATGGGAGAAAGACTACCGAAAAATAGACCCCTTTTGAACATGACGATGTTATGCCTTTATTCTAGATGTTAAAATATCGAAATACCAGTTAATACAGAAAAAAAAATCCAAAATAAAATAACGGTAGATGATTGCTTTTGTGCATATAAATGTTTGTTTGGATACGGATTACTAGTGGCGGTAATACGTGTTTTATCAGATCATCCCATAAGTTCTGTCCGAATTTTACCTTTTTAAAATGAACGAAATTTAAAGAGTATTTTATATTGTCTAATGGAGCTGAACATTATTTTTTATGTTTAGATGCATTTAAACTGATCAAATTTTATTTCAGAGAACAATAAAATTAAATTTTGTTTGATTAAAACCCTGCTAACATGGAAGTACCCAAGAATCATGTGAGGCACATAATGCTTTATGAGTTCAAGAAAGGAAACTCAGCAGCCGAAGCGGCTAGAATTATTCACTCAGTTTATGGAGAGGAATGTGTGAATGAAAGAACTTGAAGAAGATGGTTTGCAAAATTCAGAGGTGGAGATTTCACCTTTGAAGATGAAGATCGAACCGGACGTCCAGTTGAGTTTGATGAAAAGCTTCTTGAAGCAGCTCTTGAAGAAAATCCTGCTTTATCAGTTGACGAATTGGCAGTGGTTCTCAGTTCAAACCATACAACTGGTCATCGTCATCTTCAACAACTTGGAAAAGTTCCTAAACTTGGAAAATTGGTGCCTCATGAATTGTCTGAAAACAACCTCAAATCCCGAGTTGACATCTGCTCTTCTCTCCATTCTCGCCAACTTGTTTCACCTTTTTTGGATAGACTTGTGACTGGCGACGAAAAATGGATCTTTTATCAAAATGTTAAGCGTCGTAGACAGTGGCTTGCTAAAGTGGAAGGACCCCAGCCACAGCCGAGAAGGGAACTTCATGGGCACAAGGTTCTTCTTTCAATCTGCTGGGATCGCCAAGGAATAATCCACTTTGAATTCTTACTACCTAATGCAACAATTAATGCTCAAATATACTGTCAGCAATTAGAGCGTTTGAACCAAGCTTTGAGGAAAAAAAGACCTGCTCTAGTTAAGCGAAAAGGGGTGATGTTTCATCAGGACAATGCGCGACCCCACACAGCAAGAATCACGTCACAAAAGATCGATGAATTTGGTTGGGAGAAAATTCCTCATCCACCTTATTCTCCCGATCTTGCTCCTTCAGACTACCATTTGTTTCGTAGCTTACAGAATCATTTGGAAGAAACAGGTTTTGTAACACAGGAAGAGGTTAAAACTGACATTTGTGAGTTCTTCAAATCAAAGCCAAAAGAATTTTACAGTAATGGAATTAGTAAGCTTGTTAATAAATGGAAGGAAGTCATAGATAATCAGGGAAAATACATTGTTGATTGAATCTGTAATTAAATGTAACATTTGGTCACTTGTTTTCTTTATTCAAAATTCGGACAGAACTTATGGGATAACCTGATACATTGCTGTTATATTTTGAATCACATGCGCACCTCAAGGTGGTGTAACAGTTATCAAACTTGTCTCGTTAGATCAATTAGAGCTGAGTGGTGAGTTCGATCCTCACTGGGTGTCACATACTTTCGGCCATGTGGTCCATCTGAGAAGAAATTGTAGGTTATTACATAGATTAATGTCATGGACATTCTTTCATGTTGGTTGTTTTGTAGTATTGGATAAAGTCGCTTCAATATTTTTAATATGATTATTTTCTAAACGTAGTTTAGATGTGGCACAAGGCCAAGGGTATGGAGCACCCAGTGATGATCGAACTCACTATTCAGTCGTAATTGATCTAGTGAGACAAACTTGCTAACCATTGCATCACGTCGAAATGCTTCATGCCTTTCTAAGCGTAGTTCAGATGTGGCACAAGGCCGAGGCTACGGAGCACTCAGTGAAGACCAAACTCACTACTCAGTCGTAATTGATCAAATGAGCAAAGTTTTCTAACCTTTACACCACATCGAAGTGCCCTAATTGTTTTCTAAGTGTAGTTTACGTGTGGCACAAGGCCGAAAGTGTGGAGCACCTAGTCAGGATAGAAGTCATTAGTCACTCATAGCTTCGTAAACCATTGCATTACGTCGAAGTGCACTAAAAACATGGCGATATTTTTTTCACGAAATATTGGCCGATCCTTTTTCCTGTCTTCTTGAGGTGCCTCATTATTATTATACACACTAATAAAATACATGACAAATTCATTCATTCGTAACATTTCATTGTTTATTTAACCTCGGATTTCGTCAACTGCTGTTGGTGAGAGGGTGTATAGCCCGAACGTTGATTCTTACATATACCCAGGATGTGAGAGATTCTCCTCTTTTCAACTTCGGTTGAATGTTTATATGTCTACCTGTCGCACAGTTTTTCCCACGCGTGCACACCTTAGGTGCAGCTGGGTTGACGACGTGTTTATATATCAGGAGAAGCCACTGAGTTTGGGTGAGGCGCGGATCTGCGCCTGGTGGCTTGGAGGTTACCTACCACGTTAACCCGCTGTTATTTATCTGGACATGCGCCTTGCCTTGCGCGATACACGCTTAAGCGATCATGTATTTTTCGATACATGACTGACGAGGCGGATTTTTTTCCCGCAGTAGGTTGCCATTTCTTTCTTCGCCCATAGATCCCGGTCTGTCCTGCTATTTACCCATAGCTGGGGGGAGAAGAAGAGGATTCATGCTTTTCCCAAGGGTATTAGCACGTAATTGAATGTAATGGAATTCGGACTCGGCTCTCCGATTCCTCAAGCCGAAGCACTTCGTAATGGATGGCAGTTCGTTTTTTTTTTTTCGTTTGTGCACAGGAAAATAAGTGTTTAATATATATATATATATATATATATATATATATATATATATATATATTAAGAAATGGACAAGGTCCGACAATTAAAATAACAACGTTAAACATAAAATATGTCTTTAATAAATAAATAATATATATATATATATATATATATATATATATTATTATTTATTTTTAAAAAATTTATAAGATAAATATGTTATAAAATCACTACATGTAGTGATTTTATAACATATTTATGTTATAAATTTTTTTAAATAAATAATTATATCTGCTCTACTTTGTATTGAGCACTCTTTTAAGAATAGTAATTGTTGGTTATTGGAATTAATTCCATATACACCAATCATATACTTGGGTATATATATATATATATATATATATATATATATATATATATATATATATAACTGGAATGTAGACTGGCATGCGTGATGTCTAAAGTCGTGACTTAAATTAGATGTTGGCTTATGGTTAACTCTACAATACCGCCCCACACCCCAACTGCATTCGATAGCTAGACTGCTATCTCTGAAATTTACATACTGATGCACAAAACAAATAGCTGTTAGCACACTGACTTACTTTTAAACCTTAAGCTTGCACATAGTCAGTAAACGGTTGCCGCCCCCCTGGACTAAACACTATTATAAACAGTCTATTTCTATTACTTTCGTTTATCTATTATCTTACTTATTATAAAACGCAGATTGTGTGTGTGTGTGTGTCTGTACGTTTATATATTGGATCGGATTTCCTACATTTTTCAACCGATTGCAACAAAACTTCACAGGACTACGTAAAATTACCTTGCGGTGGTTTTGACAGCGCCAAAAATTGGAAAAACCAATTGTTTTTGCACAAAATCAGTTTGAAAACACGATAAAACACGATTCTGCCGCCAGAATGAAAGGGAGACAACTCATATCGAGTTATACTTATTATAAAAACCCATGTTTTTTTTTTTTTTTGTGTGTGTGTGTGTGTGTGTGTGTGTGTGTGTGTGTGTTCGTTTATATATGGGATCGGATTTCCTACATTTTTCAACCGATTTCAACAAAACTTCACTTTTTTTTGGCAGGTAGTGTTTCTTATTGTCTTGCACACTTTTTCTTTATTTTTACATTCAGAATGCTTTAAAAATTCCATTTACAAGACAATTGTTTATAATAAAATTCTATTCAATCGATAGCCTCATAAGGATTGAAAACAATGTTTTTGTTTGAGTTTGGGTTTGACTAATTTGTAAAAAACCCCAAAAACAAAAAACCTAATTAAGACATGCGTGTTCGTCAATCTTAAACAATAATCTTTGTCAATTTTATTTTTCAGTCTTTATGATGGTGGATACTTGATCTATCTCTTACTGTTACATCCCCGGGCAACGCCGGGCTCTACTGCTAGATGTATATATAAGTATATAAAATATATTAGTATATAAAGTATATTACTATATGAAATATGTTATGTTATAGAACAGGTATATTGACCTTGACTTGTATAAAAATCAATCGATATCTAATGTCCTTCTCTGTATCCTTTCTTTGAACACACCTCTTTACTCTTGTTTTCAATCATCTGTAACCCCCTGCGTTCTAGTGGCAACCCCGCCTTGCTGTGGGTGACTTGCTTTAAAAAAAAAAAAAAGAAAGGAAAAAACAAGTTCCTTTTTTGTCCTTTCTCCTCACGGAAGTCATCTCATTCTCTTCCCCATCCTGTAAGCCCCTTGTCTTTTAGTGGCATTTTCGTCATCTTTTGTCTTCCTGAAATCTGTTCTTTTATTGTCTTTCGCGGGGACTGAGTAAATTTTGACCCGTGGACCGAACTGAAACGTTCGGGTTCCCCACAATAATCCCGACACCTCATGTTACACCTCATCTCAATGGCTGGAACTGAGTAGATACCAGTTCAGAAACACTTCCACATATGTCTATATTTCTGAGATGAGGTATTATGTACACTATTTACATTATTCGTACTATTATCCTCATCTTTGTCGCCATATTTATTACAACGTTTCGGCCTTTCAGTATCTGTCTATATTTCTGAGATGAGATATTATATACATTATTTACATTATTCGGACTATTGTCCTCATCTTTGTCGCCATATTTATTACAACGTTTCAGCCTTTCAGTATCTGTCTATATATTTGAGATGAGGTATTAGGTACACTATTTACATTATTCGGACTATTGTCCTCATCTTTGTCGCAATATTTATTACAACGTTTCGGCCTTTCAGTATCTGTCTATATTTCTGAGATGAGGTATTATGTACACTATTTACATTATTCGGACTATTGTTATCTTTGTCGCCACGTTTATCACAACGTTTCGGCCGTTGTACGCTCCGGCCTTAGACATGGCATGTGGAACTAGAACAGTCTACCCCAGTGAGCGAAATAAAGGTTCAGTTCAACATTCCAACCACCTGAAGAAGGCCGGAGCGTACAACGGCCGAAACGTTGTGATGAAATATGATTGTATAAATTACATGGCCATTTCTATTTTATTATTATATGATTATAAACATTCTAGTACGGGATTTTCGGCATTGCGTGTGTTTAATCTGCAACACTGTCTCATTTTTCATTCATGTTCCATGAGAAATTCTGCCCTCCTCTCTTTCAGAATAAATAAAAAATCTTTATAAAGACTTATAAAAATATGTTTGACCTTTAAAAATGTCACGGACATGAGGTAACGAAATATTGACAAAGAGGTACCGTTATCAAAATGGTTTTCAATAGAATCAGTTTGTGCAAAAGGGAGAGAAACAAAAAAAAAATGGATGGTTATATTCACTTCCCGCCTTGTTGCAAAATGGCAAATCCATATTTTCTTTCTTTCTTTTTTTTTTCTTTTTCGTTTTATGAATGCCTAACCGAATTGATTCGCTTGCGTAATTCTTGCTGGTCAGTCATTTATTGATAGCTTCAAGTTCCACAGCCAACAAACGAGACATCGCCAGCTCATCACCTGACCTTTTCACAAGCAGTGATGCCGAAAATAAATGCAAAGACAGAATAAAATTGGGACGTTTTGGAAAAGAAAATATTTTCCAAGAAAAGGCAAATTTGATTCTAAGATCGAGTTTCTCATTTGAAATTCTTCAGTGTAAATAAAGTTGGTCTGAGAATTTTAAGCTGACATTAACCTATTAAGACTTGCTATTCCAAAAATGGTTACGATAGAATTTTTTTAATCTTCTCATCCCAAGGAAGGCGATAAAGCCACACGGGCGTGGGAAGATGGATCCATGCCCTTTTCAGTGGAAAATTAACGCCAAATGTAAGTCAGTCATATGCCATGCGTGATACACGCTTAGGTGATCATGTATATTTTAATACATTACTGACGAGGCAGTAAAAGATAAAAAAATTCGGTTGTAAACGTAATATTTATGAGTATAAATTACGGATATTTTTCCTGAGGTGTTTATAAATCGTACATAAAATTAGATTTATTTAATTGTTTCATTTGGACCTCTCCAATTCATAAATCACATCATGGGCTTTCCGCTTTCCTCTGTCTAGAAGAAAATGGAGAGTTTCTTATTTTTCTTATTCATATATATATATATATATGTGTGTGTGTGTGTGTGTGTGTGTGTGTGTGTGTGTGTGTACGCTATACGCACACACACTCACGCACACACACTCACACACACTCACACACACCACACACACACTCACATATATATATAATTTTTTTGTGTGTAACATTTGAGGGGTAATGTGCAACATTTTGACATGAGCCCGCACAAACAACGGTGACAAAGTTCAAAGTAAAAACTAAATTCTAACTACATTTTTTGTGTGTGTAACAATGTCCTTCTTTCACAGATTCTGACATTACAGATTGAATCTACGGACTGTCAAGGATTACTCAGAACTTCCAAAATTTACATAGAACAGTAACATAGTTCTTTGGAAATTTCTGCAGTAAAAGAAAAAAAATTCCGTTGTAAACATGTCATATTTATGAGGATAAAATACGGATATTTTTCCTGAGGGGTTTATAAATCGTACACTGATTAATATTAATATGAAGAACGAACTATTTTATATTACACGATCATGTATCTTTCGATACATAACTGACGAGGCAGATTTTTTTCCCGCAGTAGGTTGTCATCTCTTTCTGCGGTAGACAAGTTGCCATTCAAAGCTATAGAACCTGGTTTCTCCTGCTATTTACCCATAGCTGGGGGGAGAAGAAGAGGATTCATACCTTTCCCAAGGGTATTAGCACGTAAGTGAATGTAATGGATTCGACTGGAATTCGAACTCGGCTCTCCGATTCCTCAATCCGTGCCACCAAATGAACAAAACTGAATTGATCATAATTTTAACTCGGCATCCATTTTATAACGACAATAAACACAACAGAATCTAAACTGATGGTATGGGTGGTGGGGTGGAATTCAGTGGAAGGTTCGAAAGGATTAGACTTATCGAAAAGAAATAAATTGTCTGATCAACCCAAGTCGCCATGTTTTTTTTGTTTGTTTTTTTATCCTCAAGAAGAATTAACTCCTGAAAAGACCTAATTTTCTCCGACTCTTTTGTTTGCTATAAGTTTAATGACACGCAAAACAAAATTTCTCAGATAGTAGATATTAACTACCTTTTTGTATGTTTTCCTATAATTAAAAGAATTCAATTTGATCAACTACATTTGGTTGAAGCAACGGTTCAAACAATATATGTCACGCAGAGTTAAGGAAATCTCAATAGCTTTGAAG
>CAHIKZ030000998.1:60000-132500 GCA_903632075.3 Acanthosepion pharaonis | reverse complement strand
CTTGGAGAATTTGACACTCACAGGACACATTTATGGCAAAGAGGAAAAGAGCAAGTAATCTATTTACATTATTTACATTGTTCGGACTGTTGTCCTCGTCTTTATTGCCATATTCACAACGTCTCAGCCGTTGACGCCTTCTTAAGATAACTGGAATTTCGAACTGAACCCTTTATTTCATCCAACGGGTAGATTGTTCCATTTCCACGTGCCACGCCTCTTCCGGATGCCGCAGTTATCTCCCTTCAACTCTCTAAATTTATCAGTTATCTACCTTTAACTCAACTCTCTAAATTTCTCTTCCCCACTGCAGTATCCAGGTTTACCTATATTAAGACAAAATCCAATTTACTATTAAGTCTCCTGAGGAGTGGATGTAATATTTTAAATTGATTTCACCGCATGCAAGACAGTAAATCCACTAAGACACAAGGAGTTACAAATTAGGAACAGAAATATTTATAACGAGCAGGTTTTTTTAAATCGGTATCACCCCAAAGAAGGCAAGAAAGTCACTAAGACACAAGGTGTTACTGGGTTCAGGAGAATTAAGAACAGAAATATTAATAATAAGCGAAAAGAGGAAAGAATAAGCAGTCAATGAAGCAGGCCAATATATAAGTTTATTTCTGACAAAATAGTGATATGAAGATCGTGCAGCGCCAGACATCCGAGTTGAGAGGTCATAATTGCCTTAGGTTCGAGACACTGAAAACCTGAACGTCAAAATAGATATCTATATTTATTCTCTTACTTTAGTTCAGTACAAGATAAACGGCAGATAGATTGTGTTACGCCAATTCTGTTTTCTTTGTATTTAGTAAACTTAGTTCTCTATTATGCAAGACGAAATGAAAGTAACAAGATTATGTTGCGCCTACCTTAATACTATAAAGAACCTGCCTCCCCATGCCAATTGTCCTCCTGGCAATGGAAATTAACAAGAAAACGGCGGCCATGAACGCCAATGAAACATCAACCAAGAAGCTGGCTGACACGCAAATTTACCATTAATCAAAGACTTGATATGTTCATAATACCAATTCCACCGATTGTCGTTATCTTGAAATGGACTTCAGACATCCATCTATTTGGAATGGTCACCAGCTGCAGAATATTTAATTGCATCGGCCCGGCCATTCCAGTTAATTGCGACCATGAAACCTAATTCTGATTGTGGGGAGGGCTTCGTGAAACTACTTGCTCGATTAAGAGTCTCTTCATTCTTTATATATTGCCGCGTGTGATTACTTGGTCACGGGTTGACTGTCGCCTGTTTCTTATCGCTAAGAATCTCAGCTAACCAATTCTTGAACTAGAACTGGTCAGATATAATCTATCAATTTGCTTCGTGCTGATGAAAGCAATTAGAATTCGACCTTTCGTTCGATTTCTTTATTATTGTAATCATGCTTCTAGCTTTAGTGCTTCTGTTTAACTTAACAGTCAGCATGGAATTAGTTATTGAAAACCTTTAGCACGTAAATCGAAAATGTTGAATGGGTTGCAGTACAAATCTCGGTTTCTTTACGTGAATTCAACTTACACATCAGTTTTATGGATGGAATATTTGACGGAATAAAAGATAGCTCCATTGCTACAGACTGTAATCATATGAAAACGTTTAATGTATTTAAGCATGTAAGGTTTAAAGGAAATTGTCGGTAAATTAAAAGAGACATTACGAAAATAAATGAGTTACATCAGAAAGGATTACTGTATATAAAATCAAGCTAGCATTTCATTAGAAAACATTGCAAAATACTTTAGATGAAACAGAAAACATTACTGTATATAAAAAGCAAGCTAGCATTTCATTAGAAAACATTACAAAAGCATATTAGCTGAAACAGAAAATATTACTGTATATGAAAAAAAACAGTGCATTAGAAAACATTACAAAAACACTTTGTCTATATCGGAAAAAAATTACTGTATATAAAAAGCAAGCTAGCCGTACATTAGAAAACATTACAAAAACTTATTAGCTGAAACAAAAAATATTACTGTATATAAAAAGCCAGTACATTTGAAAACATTACAAAAATACTATAGCTGTATATTTATTACAACGTTTTGGCCTTTCAGTTTCTGTCTATATTTCTGAGATGAGGTATTATGTACATTATTTACATTATTCGGACTACTGTCCTCATCTTTGTCGCCATATTTATCACAACGTTTCGGCCGTTGTAAGCTCCGGCCTTCTTCAGGTGGTAAATAAAGGGTTCAGTTTGAAATTCCAACCACCTGAAGAAGGCCGGAGCGTAGAACGGCCGAAACGTTGTAATAAATATGGCGACAAAGATGAGGACAGTAGTCCGAATAATGTAAATAAAATACTGTAGCTATAAGAAAAAAACTTTCTATAAATAAGAAAGCTAAAACTATATGCGAAAACATTACAGAAACACTTTAGCTGAAAGAAAAATCCTTAGTGTATATAAAAAGCAAGTCAGTTGTACATTACAAAAACTCATTAGCAGAAACAGATAAAATTTCTGTCTATAAAAAGCAATGTATTTTAGAAAACCTTTTAAAATTCTTTAGTTGCAACATAAAAACTTACTGAATAGAAAAAGCAAGCAGGCAATACATTGGAAAACATTACAAAACCCTTTAGCTGAAACAGAAAGCATTAATGTATATAAAAAACCAAAGCTAGCACATATTAGAGACATTATAAGAACAATTTTGATATAACAAACAAAATTACTGTATAAAAACAACAAGCAATAGACAAATCAGAAAACATTGCAAAACAATTTAGTTGAAAGAGAAAACATTATGGTATATAAAAAAGAAAGCCAATTGTACTTATGAAAAAGTTATAAAAGAAAACATCACTGTATATAAAAAGCAAGCTAGCAGTACATTGGAGAACATTGCAAAATACTTTAGCTGAAACAGTAAACATTACTGTATATAAAAAGGAAAGACAACTGTACATGAGAAAACATTATAAAAAATCTATAAGAAAAAAAACATAAAAAACAAGCTAGCTCTACATTAGAATATATTACAAAAACATTTTGCTTATATCAGAAAACATTACTGTATATAAAAAGCAAGCTAGCAGTACATTAGAAAACATTACAAAATACTTTGGCTATGTCAGAAAACATCACTGTATATAAAAAGCAAACTAGAAGTACATAAGAAAACATTGCCAAACACTTTACCTGAAACAGAAAGCATTACTGTATATAAAAAAAGAAAGTCAATTTTACTTATAAAAAGCAAGCTATCAGTACATTAGAAATGATTATTAAAATAATGTGATCTCTGGGTACGATAAAAATGGTACATACTAAAACTTTAACACCATCAGTGACTGGCCCTGGTTACAAGAGATTCAAAAAGTTGCTATGTGGGGAACTATTTATGTACTTAAAAGTGTATTATCAGTACAGAAAAAAAAAACTAGATGGGTGACCGTTTGTAAGTACCAGGTGCTGTGAGGTTGGATGCGCGGCTGGTGTAATGGATAACGGCTCGGAAAGAGAAATCGAAGTTAAGCAACGTCTAGCCTGGTCAGTACCTAGATGGGTAACCGCTTTGCAATACCAGGTGCTGTGAGGTTGGATGCGTGGCTGGTGTAATGATATAAGAGGGAAACTAAGATGGATAGATAGATATGGAAGTAGACTAAATGAGATAGATAGATAGATAACGAACTAGGGAAATTAAAGAAAAGAATTCTTAAGTTAACAATGCTTTGAATATTAGTAAGACTTTATTTGTTATTTTCAGACTATGAAGAAAGCTGTCAATGGCCCGGCCCGAAACATTGCATTTGAAAGAGAAAAGATAAGGATATTAGTCTGAATAATTCATAGAATATTCAGAAGAGTTTATTTATCATTACTGATTTTATCGTGTCTAAATCTTTCAATCCAATCTTTTTAGTCCAAATAGTTCGATCACCATTTTTCATCCGATTGATCCACCGATAAGATGGCGTCATTTTCATCAACTTTCCTCCCAATAATCAGAGAAAATAAAAACGTTTTCGGCTGGAAAAATCAATAAAATTGTTGCACAAAATAATCTTTGCGATTAAAGTTCCATTTTAGTTGAATTTTCCATGACTGCCTTTGCTACAATTTATAGTTTGTCTTTCGGACGCCTATCTTAGAGCTTTGTTTAGCAAACTTGTTCGGCTGGCCTAGCGTAGCGACATCGTTCCTCGGCAGTGCTTCACACTTGTGGCCGTGTGTCAAAACTAATCAAAATTGAGTAAATACCTGTTCCGACCTCATCGTAGATGAAAATTGGCTAACGACTCCCTTTGACAATTACCTATGTCGTGAGTTTGATTATCACGTGTGCTCCGTTCTTGTAGTCGTTCGCCCTGTAAACAGCCCGGGAGCCAATCGAAATAGAGTAAGATTCACAGCTTATGACGATAAATGTCGAAAAAATAACCGTTAACCGTGGACTTGAAGAGGTTTAGACTTCAGTGATCGGAAACGTATTCTCTTGGGAGTCGGTCCCACAAGACAGGATAGATAGATAGATAGATAGATAGATAGATAGATAGATAGATAGAAACAGACTCGGGTAGATAGATAGATAGATAGATAGATAGATAGATAGATAGATAGATAGATAGATAGATAGATAGATAGGAACAGGCTTAGGCAATGTAGTTCTTTTGAACACTTTCCATGGAAATAGGGAGAGAACCTGTGAGACTGAGGTTGTATGGTGGAAAATATTTCATCACCCACAAAGACGCGGCGACTGGAAAATGAAGACAGGGCAGCTCCTGACAATATATATCAGCAGTACCCCATTTTCGGTCTGATCTGGCTCTTGTAAAGGCAGAAGATAGCAGGAGTCAGGTACTTGATGGATCGTTATATTAATAACTAGCTTAAAAGCTGCCCTTTAATCTAGTTCCTGTGGAGGGTCTTTGATCAGGCTTTCATCACAATAGGTAGGGTGAAGTAGATTTGATTGATTCACCAATAAGATCGTGTCATTTTCATTAACTTTCCTCCGAATAATCAGAGGAAATAAAATCGTTTCAGGCTGGAAAAAAAAAACAATAAAATTGTTGCACAAAATAATCCTTGCAATTCAAAAATATTACCAGCAATACATTTTTGGAAAATATTACTTACAATCGATTTTAAAAGGAAGGGTATTGCTGGAAATAGTTTTTGATAGAAAAATATTACCAGCAATAAAGATTTCCAGCAATATCCTGCCATTTAAAATCGATTGTAAGTAATATTTTCCAAAAATGTATTACTGGTAACGTTTTTCCAAGATTTTATTGCTGATAACATTTTTCCAAAAACATATTGCTGGTAATATTTCTTTACGAAACTGTATTACTGATAATACGATATTTCCTTCAAAATGGAAGGAGAAATTATATTATTATCGGAGATATTAGGTTGGTGCAAAAATAATGACGTAATATTGTCGTTTTTGACGTATTTTTAACGTCAAAAACGACATTATTACGTCATTATTTTTGCACCAACCTAATAATAATTTTTCCAACAGAACTATATTACTGGTAATAAGTCTTTCTTCAAAAATGTACTGAAGGTAATAACTTTCCTTTAAAAATGCATTGCTGGTAATAATTTTTCCTCAGCAATGAATAGATGTTAATAATTTTCCCTTCATATAAGTATTGCTGGTAACCAAAAATGTATTGTTGGAAATATGTTTTTCTAAACTAGGTTACGAAAACAAGAAAGCAGATTTAATAAACTATTTTTTTTTAATTTTCCTGTAAAGCCCAATTCCTTTAATGAAATTTATAACGTTACTTAGATTGATATAAGTTATCTGATTTTAATGTCTGATACAGGTTTCTCGGAAATTACGGCAATTTAATAGCATATGTTTGACTGCATATGGTTCCTGGCATGGGACACACGTTGGAGGTTCCTCATTTTTTCTATTTTCCATTTTTTTTTTTCATTTTTTCAACGTCCATACTTTCTATGCTCTCGAACCTATTTGTTATGTTGTCCACCCCTTTTTCATACAAGTGGACTCGCCCATTGTGTATTTGTACTGTTGCCAGTGAATACCCGAGAAGTAGAGTAATAGAGAGAGTAAGAGTGTGAGGTAACCGCTTTGTAGGAGTCACAGTTGCGAGCACGTAGACTCAGAAGGAAGTCCTACTTTGATATTGAATTTCCCAGACTGTATATATATTATTATTGCTACTAACCGCATTTCTGGATCTACTAACCGTATTACCAATTGTATTATTACATCAATACATTTATTTGTTATATTTCATTCCTGCGTTTCTCATTCATTTGAGACCGGATTTCATCCCGGAATCCACAATACCATCAGCATTTTTTTTCTTGTTGTTTTTTTTTTCTTTGAACTTCTTTTGTTTCCGTTTGTTTACTTAATTTTGTTCCTTTAGTTTTTCAATTAGGTTCTTTTAATGATCTTTGTATAGATGATGACCATTCCCTTGTATGTGATGGGCTAAAGTTTTGTTCCTCTATGTCCATTTGTCTTGATTCTTCAAGTTATATTTTTTATGAACTTTTTATGCCCTTGATAATGTTTAGAGGTTTCTATTTCTTGGATTTTTGTACTTTGGTTTGGAATTTTCAGATTTAATTGTTTTGTACAGCCTTTTTTTAGGTTTCGGGGACAGGATTTTGTCGACTATGGGCGTTTGATTTATGAGTGATATACAACATTTTAGTAGTTCTATTAAACTTTTTAATTCGTTAATAAGATTTAAAGATCTTGGCTTCTTAATGCATTGTTTTCTTGGATGTCTTTTTGTTGATTTGATCTTTTAGTGATATTTGCATATGATGCTAGAAGTGAATTAGATTCATCCTGTTTCCTGGCTTCTTGGAGTGAAATATCTTGCGTGTATTTTCTTCTAATTATTTCCTTTTCCTTTTTCCAAATGTAACACTCTTTAGAGTCTGCTGGATGATTTTTTAACTTTTTTAGTTTCGGCTTGTTTGTTTAATTTTGTTCCCTTAGTTTTTTCAATTACGTTCTTTTAATGATCTTTGTGTAGATGATGACCATTCCCTTGTTTGTGATGGGCTAAAGTTTTGTTCTTCTATATTGATTTCTCTTGATTCTTCACTAAAAAAAGAGTTATTTTTTTCTAAAAATTCTCAAGAGAATCAAAAGGCACATAAAAAAAAAATAAAATAAAAATAAGAGCGGCAACTGAAAAGAATAGCACTTGTTATTAAGAAGAAAAATAGTGATATAAGCAAAAATGTGGTCGTCTCGCCATACCAGAGAATTTCTATCAGTTACCATGGCATTCGTATCTATTTGGGGCGAAGAACAATATTGCACAGGTTCGACAAGCACCATACTCTCCAGATCTCGCCCCTTGCGATCAAATTCCCACTTGCAAGGTACAAGAGTTCAAGACATCAAGGAATCCAAAAGATTGCGAAGAGGCATTTACTCGCTATCTCCCAAAAAGAGTACCAGAAATGTTTACGTCAAAAGAAAAAGATGGCGGACAAAGTGTGCGACTTAAGAATAGGACTACTTCGAAGGAGATTAAATGCCGAATTGATAAGTGTTGTAGTTTTATTTTTATAACACCAGTCCCGATACTTTTAATCAGCCCTCATCATATATATATATATATATATATATATATATATATATATATATATATATGTTATATTTGGTTGGATTGATGTGAGTTTGTGACCATGGGTTTCACGTTTTGCGATCGTCAGACAAAGCGTGAAACCCAGGGTCACAAACTCACAAATAATCCAACCAAATATGTTAGCTCTGTCTCTGATATTGAGCGCTTTCTAATAAGTACCGTGCATATAATATATCAATAATTATATATGTAATATATTACACATATATATATATATTTATGTTTATATTTATATACAGATACTTTTCACACACACACACACACACACATACATACATACATACATACATACATACATACATACATACATATATATATATTATTATTACTATTATTATTGTTATTATTATGACTAATAGATTTGTATCTTGGGGATATAATATGAAGACGTCATCGATATATCTTAGTTAAGTAGAATTGTTTGGTATGATGTGTCTAAAAATGGACCAGATTTTATTTTAAGAATTCTAGAAAAAGGCAAGCGAGAATAACGCTGATAGGTGATCCTACAGGTAATCTGAATTTTTACTTGTACTTATTTGTATCTTCAGGACATATTTCGGTGAACAAAACTAAGAGACTTTAGTTTGGTTTTATTTTTTTTATTATTTTCCTTGAATGTGTATAAGTGTTCGGGTCGTTTCTGCTTATTCACCCCAAATAATGTAAAGTTAATTATCAAAACCCCCTCCTCAAAAAAAAAAAAAAAAATTATCTATATTTTTAAATCAAAATTTGTTTTTTATTATGTTTGGAATTCTTTTGAAATTATATAAACCAAAGCTTTTTTTTTATTATTAATTTCTTGCACACTTTTGAAATTATAAATTTGAAATCAAAATTTGTTTTTAGCTTAACTCGCAACCACTCCAACCCTGAGAATGAAAAATTACCAAAAACCAGGGAGTTATTCACAATTCATAAGTGCGGATGATATTCTAGGTACTTACAAGGAATTTTTTGCAATTAAAAAAAAATATTTTTTGGCTTGTTTCAGGGTGAGCGCGAATATAGACCCCACAGAAATAATGCACTTGAGTCGCCCACATTTGGAGCGGAGTGCAAGTGAGATAGAAGGGTCTCGCTCTGGGAGAGCTTGGTGTGAATTTTAGTAAATAATTCTTTTTATTTTGGGGTGAATTAACAGAAACGAAAGGAGTTCTTTTTAACTTATTGTTGTTGAGTGTTAAAATCTGTACCAACAAAATGTACTATAACAGTTTCAAAGATTTGAAACTGTATATAACAGTTTCAAAGATTTGAAACTGTATATAACAGTTTCAAAGATTTGAAACTGTATATAACAGTTTCAAAGATTTGAAACTGTATATAACAGTTTCAAAGATTTGAAACTGTATATAACAGTTTCAACGATTTATGCTAAGTGTTGTTGTAGAGACTCTAAGTAGACAGTAAGTGTAAAAAATGTTGCTATTATAAAATGACCGTGTTCATTCATGAGTAACTTTATTATTAGAGGTCAGTCTCTTGTGTACGTGTAGTGTATATATATATAGATATATAGATATATAGATATAGATGTTTAATGTGTGGTTGGCGCAGATAAACGCTGAATTTTTATTTGGCAAAAGCGCCGTGACGTCACAGCGTAGCGGGGTTTCGAAAGCGCCATCAGAATGTATTGCACATGTCATGACATTGACGCAAGAGTTAATTAGTATTCGACATGTCTACAGGATATGATCATCGAGCTTCTATTATGGAGGGCTTTCGTGTAGGTCACAAAGCCAAGGAAATCATTGAATGGATTAAATGCACTAAAATCATTGTCTACGACGTTGCAAAATCATGAGGATCCACTGAGCACAAGGAGAGTTTCAGAACAGAACACAAGACCCATGAAAAGTCGTGTTTGTCAAGGAGAACCCCATCATTGTGTACGACCTTGCAAATTCATATAGCTGCGACGACAAGGACAGTTTCAGAGCAGAACACAAGACCCATGAAAAGTCGTGGCTGTCAAAGAGAACCCCATCATTGTGTACGACCTTGCAAATTCATATGGATGCTGCGACGACAAGGACAGTTTCAGAGCAGAACACAAGACCCATGAAAAGTTGTGGCTGTCAAAGAGAACCCCATCATTGCGTACGACCTTGCAAATTCATATGGATGCTCCGACGACAAGGACAGTTTCAGAGTAGAACACAAGACCCATGAAAAGTCGTGGCTGTCAAAGAGAACCCCATCATTGTGTACGACCTTGCAAATTCATATGGATGCTGCGACGACAAGGACAGTTTAAGAGCAGAACACAAGACCCATGAAAAAGTCGTGGCTGTCAAAGAGAACCCCATCATTGTGTACGACCTTGCAAATTCATATGGATGCTGCGACGACAAGGACAGTTTCCAGAACACAAGACCCATGAAAAGTGTGGCTGTCAAAGAGAACCCCATCATTGTGTACGAACTTGCAAATTCATATGGATGCTGCGACGACAAGGACAGTTTCAGAGCAGAACACAAGACCCATGAAAAGTCGTGGCTGTCAAAGAGAACCCCATCATTGTGTACGACAAGGACTTGCAAATTCATATGGATGCTGCGACGACAAGGACAGTTTCAGAGCAGCAGACACAAGACCCATGAAAAGTCGTGGCTGTCAAAGAGAACCCCATCATTGTGTACGACCTTGCAAATTCATATGGATGCTGCGACGACAAGGACAGTTTCAGAGCAGAACACAAGACCCATGAAAAGTCGTGGCTGTCAAAGAGAACCCCATCATTGTGTACGACCTTGCAAATTCATATAAATGCTGCGACGACAAGGACAGTTTCAGAGCAGAACACAAGACCCATGAAAAGTCGTGGCTGTCAAAGAGAACCCCAACATTGTGTACGAACTTGCAAATTCATATGGATGCGGCGACGACAAGGACAGTTTCAGAGCAGAACACAAGACCCATGAAAAGTCGTGGCTGTCAAAGAGAACCCCATCATTGTGTACGAACTTGCAAATTCATATGGATGCTGCGACGACAACACAGTTTCAGAGTAGAACACAAGACCCATGAAAAGTCGTGGCTGTCAAAGAGAACCCCATCATTGTGTACGACCTTGCAAATTCATATGGATGCTGCGACGACAAGGACAGTTTCAGAGCAGAACACAAGACCCATGAAAAGTTGTGGCTGTCAAACAGAGAACCCCATCAAAAGTTGTGTACGAACTTGCAAATTCATATGGATACTGCGACGACAAGGACAGTTTCAGAAGACCCAGAACACAAGACCCATGAAAAGTCGTGGCTGTCAAAGAGAACCCCATCATTGTGTACGAACTTGCAAATTCATATGAATGCTCCGACGACAAGGACAGTTTCAGAGCAGAACACAAGACCCATGAAAAGTTGTGGCTGTCAAAGAGAACCCCATCATTGTGTACGAACTTGCAAATTCATATGGATGCTGCGACGACAAGGACAGTTTCAGAGTAGAACACAAGACCCATGAAAAGTCGTGGCTGTCAAAGAGAACCCCATCATTGTGTACGACCTTGCAAATTCATATAAATGCTGCGACGACAAGGACAGTTTCAGAGCAGAACACAAGACCCATGAAAAGTCGTGGCTGTCAAAGAGAACCCCATCATTGTGTACGAACTTGCAAATTCATATGGATGCTGCGACGACAAGGACAGTTTGTCAAAGCAGAACACAAGACCGACGACAAGGACAGTGAAAAGTCGTGGCTGTCAAAGAGAACCCCATCATTGTGTACGACCTTGCAAATTCATATGGATGCTGCGACGACAAGGACAGTTTCAGAGCAGAACACAAGACCCATGAAAAGTTGTGGCTGTCAAAGAGAACCCCATCATTGTGTACAAACTTGCAAATTCATATGGATACTGCGACGACAAGGACAGTTTCGGACCCATGAAAAGTAGAACACAAGACCCATGAAAAGTCGTGGCTGTCAAAGAGAACCCCATCATTGTGTACGAACTTGCAAATTCATATGGATGCTGCGACGACAAGGACAGTTTCAGAGCAGAACACAAGACCCATGAAAAGCTCGTGGCTGTCAAAGATAACCCCGTGGCTGTCATTGTGTACGAACTTGCAAAATTCATATGGATGCTGCGACGACAAGGACAGTTTCAGAGTAGAACACAAGACCCATGAAAAGTCGTGGCTGTCAAAGAGAACCCCATCATTGTGTACGACCTTGCAAATTCATATGGATGCTGCGACGACAAGGACAGTTTCAGAGCAGAACACAAGACCCATGAAAAGTCGTGGCTGTCAAAGAGAACCCCATCATTGTGTACGACCTTGCAAATTCATATGGATGCTGCGACGACAAGGACAGTTTCAGAACAGAACACAAGACCCATGAAAAAGTCGTGGCTGTCAAAGAGAACCCCATCATTGTGTACGAACTTGCAAATTCATATGGATGCTGCGACGACAAGGACAGTTTCAGAGCAGAACACAAGACCCATGAAAAGTCGTGGCTGTCAAAGAGAACCCCATCATTGTGTACGAACTTGCAAATTCATATGGATGCTGCGACGACAAGGACAGTTTCAGAGCAGAACACAAGACCCATGAAAAGTCGTGGCTGTCAAAGAGAACCCCATCATTGTGTACGACCTTGCAAATTCATATGGATGCTGCGACGACAAGGACAGTTTCAGAGCAGAACACAAGACCCATGAAAGTCGTGGCTGTCAAAGAGAACCCCATCATTGTGTACGAACTTGCAAATTCATATGGATGCTGCGACGACAAGGACAGTTTCAGAGCAGAACACAAGACCCATGAAACGTTGTGGCTGTCAAAGAGAACCCCATCATTGTGTACGACCTTGCAAATTCATATGGATGCTGCGACGACAAGGACAGTTTCAGAGCAGAACACAAGACCCATGAAAAGTCGTGGCTGTCAAAGAGAACCCCATCATTGTGTACGACCTTGCAAATTCATATAAATGCTGCGACGACAAGGACAGTTTCAGTGCAGAACACAAGACCCATGAAAAGTCGTGGCTGTCAAAGAGAACCCCATCATTGTGTACGAACTTGCAAATTCATATGGATGCTGCGACGACAAGGACAGTTTCAGAGCAGAACACAAGACCCATGAAAAGTCGTGGCTGTCAAAGAGAACCCCATCATTGTGTACGACCTTGCAAATTCATATGGATGCTGCGACGACAAGGACAGTTTCAGAGCAGAACACAAGACCCATGAAAAGTTGTGGCTGTCAAAGAGAACCCCATCATTGTGTACGAACTTGCAAATTCATATGGATACTGCGACGACAAGGACAGTTTCAGAGTAGAACACAAGACCCATGAAAAGTTGTGGCTGTCAAAGAGAACCCCATCATTGTGTACGAACTTGCAAATTCATATGGATACTGCGACGACAAGGACATTTTCAGAGTAGAACACAAGACCCATGAAAAGTCGTGGCTGTCAAAGAGAACCCCATCATTGTGTACGACCTTGCAAATTCATATGGATGCTGCGACGACAAGGGCAGTTTCCGAGCAGAACACAAGACCCATGAAAAGTTGTGGCTGTCAAAGAGAACACCATCATTGTGTACGAACTTGCAAATTCATATGGATGCTGCGACGACAAGGACAGTTTCAGAGCAGAACACAAGACCCATGAAAAGTCGTGGCTGTCAAAGAGAACCCCATCATTGTGTACGACCTTGCAAATTCATATGGATGCTGCGACGACAAGGACAGTTTCAGAGCAGAACACAAGACCCATGAAAAGTCGTGGCTGTCAAAGAGAACCCCATCATTGTGTACGAACTTGCAAATTCATATGGATGCTGCGACGACAAGGACAGTTTCAGAGCAGAACACAAGACCCATGAAAAGTCGTGGCTGTCAAAGAGAACCTCATCATTGTGTACGACCTTGCAAATTCATATAAATGCTGCGACGACAAGGGACAGTTTCAGAGCAGAACACAAGACCCATGAAAAGTCGTGGCTGTCAAAGAGAACCCCATCATTGTGTACGAACTTGCAAATTCATATGGATGCTGCGACGACAAGGACAGTTTCAGAACAGAACACAAGACCCATGAAAAAGTCGTGGCTGTCAAAGAGAACCCCATCATTGTGTACGAACTTGCAAATTTATATGGATGCTGCGACGACAAGGACAGTTTCAGAGCAGAACACAAGACCCATGAAAAGTCGTGGCTGTCAAAGAGAACCCCATCATTGTGTACGAACTTGCAAATTCATATGGATGCTGCGACGACAAGGACAGTTTCAGAGCAGAACACAAGACCCATGAAAAGTCGTGGCTGTCAAAGAGAACCCCATCATTGTGTACGAACTTGCAAATTCATATGGATGCTGCGACGACAAGGACAGTTTCAGAACAGAACACAAGACCCATGAAAAGTCGTGGCTGTCAAAGAGAACCCCATCATTGTGTACGAACTTGCAAATTCATATGGATGCTGCGACGACAAGGACAGTTTCAGAACAGAACACAAGACCCATGAAAAGTTGTGGCTGTCAAAGAGAACCCCATCATTGTGTACGAACTTGCAAATTTATATGGATGCTGCGACGACAAGGACAGTTTCAGAACAGAACACAAGACCCATGAAAAGTCGTGGCTGTCAAAGAGAACCCCATCATTGTGTACGACCTTGCAAATTCATATGGATGCTGCGACGACAAGGACAGTTTCAGAACAGAACACAAGACCCATGAAAAGTCGTGGCTGTCAAAGAGAACCCCATCATTGTGTACGAACTTGCAAATTCATATGGATGCTGCGACGACAAGGACAGTTTCAGAGCAGAACACAAGACCCATGAAAAGTCGTGGCTGTCAAAGAGGACCCCATCATTGTGTACGACCTTGCAAATTCATATGGATGCTGCGACGACAAGGACAGTTTCAGAGCAGAACACAAGACCCATGAAAAGTCGTGGCTGTCAAAGAGGACCCCATCATTGTGTACGACCTTGCAAATTCATATGGATGCTGCGACGACAAGGACAGTTTCAGACCAGAACACAAGACCCATGAAAAGCCGTGGTTGTCAAGGAGAACCCCAGCAAAAGTGTGAGGAAAATCGTCAAAGAAGTGGACACCAGCAGGCGAACAATCGGACGTATTGTCAAGTGGGTCTTGAATTATAAAACATCTAAGTTTAAGAGTTCCCACTTACTCACCCGCCCAACTTATGCACCTCTCATCGCCAGACTGCAATCCTCTCGACTACTTTGTGGTGTGTCTGGGAAAGGGAGGTGAGCATCAGTCCCTACAGCACCAAGGGAGTGTCTCAAGACAACCGTCGCGAACGCCTTGGCCAACATGGACAGGGACTACTTCGCTAAAGCCTGCTCCAGCTTACGGTCCCACCTGGAGAAATTTATAGATATGACTCCATTTAGACAGATATAAACTCATTTGAAGTTAAAATTAAATATCGAACATAGTTAAAGCTTCAAAAACCATTTTTGTAGTAAAGGTTTAACTATAATTTCGCTTTTCATCGCAATTCTAATTGATATCGTCTTATTAAACCGTCATTAGAAATTAAGCTGGGTACGGTACGTGACTCATATGTTGTTTTTTTTTTCTAGCACACGTACCGTGACGTATTCGAAATATTACATAACTCGTGTTCCTTAATGTCTTTTAAAAGTGACTTTATGTGAAGGGATCATGAAGCGTGTGTTGCCCATAAGAGAAAGGGTAGAACTTCTGACAAAACCTGACACTTGCTTGTCTTTTCGAAGCCTGTGCGATTTAAACACCATTGGTTTGGTTTGGTATGGTTTATGGCATATCAACACCTCAATCGGTTATTTAATGCCGACATGATTTTTATTGATAGTATTTTTTTTTCCAAAAATGTATTGCTTGTAATATTTTTTTCCTCCAAAAATGGATTGCTTGTAATATGAAATATTTATTTTCTTAAAAAACGTATTCCTGGTAATAATTTTTCCTCAAAACATTTATTGCTGGTATTAAAACCTATTTTTACACTTTCACAGTATTTTGACTTCAGTTTCGGGGTTAATTATTTTCCGACAGCTGGGAACCTAACAGGTGCTACTACCCCGGGTCAGGGTGGACCTGGGAACACCAGCAATTAAGAGGTGGTTCCACACTTCTCAAAAACCTCCTGAACAGAGTCGTTGCTGTTAGACGTAGTTTATCGTCTTACCCAGGACGCAGATGTAGTTTATCATCATACTCAGGACGCGGATATAGTTTCTCTTCTTTCCCAGGACGTAAACACCATTGATTTACTTACAGTTTATGATATAAAAAAAAAATAGAAAATTGGTAAGCGTCAATACATTGGAAAAATAACAATGGTATCAGATAATCCATGGTTAACCATTATAAACATATTTTTTTATTGAAATAAACACCTTCGGTTATTTTTCCATTATAAAAATATAAAAATTATTTTTACCAATGCTAAATTTTAAATGTCTTCGCCTACTCTTGTTTTTATACATCTTACTTATTATAAAACGCAGATTGTTTGTGTGTGTGTGTGTGTGTGTGTGTTTGTGTGTGTGTGTGTGTGTGTACGTGTACGTTTATATATTGGATCGGATTTCCTACATTTTTCAACCGATTTCAACAAAACTTCACATGACTGCGTAAAATTACCTTGCGGTGGTTCTGACAGCGCCAAAAATTAGAAAAATACAATTGTTTTTGCACGAAATCAATTTAAACTTAAAAACACGATAAAACACGATTCTGTAGCCGGAATGAAAGGAGGACAGCTCATATCGAGTTATACTTATTATAAAACTCAGGTTGTTTGTGTGTGTGTATGTGTGTGTGTGTGTTCGTTTATATATGGGATCGGATTTCCTACATTTTTCAACCGATTTCAACAAAACTTCACTTTTTTTGGCAGGTAGTGTTTCTTATTGTCTTGCACACTTTTTTCTTTATTTTTACATTCAGAATGCTTTAAAAATTCCATTTACAAGACAATTGTTTATAATAAAATTTTATTCAATCGGTAGACTCATAATGATTGAAAACAATGTTTTTGTTTGAGTTTTATTTTTCAGTCTTTATGATGGTCGATACTTGATCTATCTCTTACTGTTACATCCCTGGGCAACGCCGGGCTCTACTGCTAGTTTAATTATAACCTTTGGGCACTTATTTGCTGGAGGTGGGGAATTTAAATATCTGGGAAATGTTTTGACGGCGGACGGTAAGTACGATACTGACATCAGATGTATGGGATGACCAAAGACGCAATCCAAAAGCTAGGCAGAGTATTACGAGACAGGAGGATTTCTTTAGTAACAAAGAAAAGAATACTGAGCCGTTACGTGACATCTATCCTCCTTTACGGCAGCGAATGTTGGACGGTCTCCTCAAAGATGAAGAAGAGACTCAAGGCAATGGAGGTATAACAATACCTCCGTTGTCTTGAGTCTCTTTCTTCAGAATGATGCTAAGGGTACCATGAACTGATCATGTGATCAACGATGAGTTTTTAGAGAGGATGCAAACAAGAAGGAAGCTTATAAATAACACCAGGAAGAGGCAGCTGAAATTTCTCCGTAATGGGGAAGGAAGGCTTGGAGAATCTGATACTGACAGGGCGGATAGAAAAAAAGGGAGACAAGAAAAAGCAACACATGACATAAATGGCGGGCTTAAGTGGATGACAGAAGGTCTGGAGGAGGTGTCAAACGGACGAAACTTATTGAGAGCTGCAAGGCATAGGGGGAAGTGGAGAGCCCGGATCGCCTACGTCCTGAAGGGACACGGCAAATAAAAAGAAAGAAATATAAGTCCCATATTTCCATCTTGTCCCACATCTTGAATTCAATTCAGCGTGGTGTCACAGTTAACAAGCTTGATCGTTCAATCAGTCACTAAGATATTTCAGTTGTCAGCTGATATCTTGTTAAAGGAAACATCCGAAAGATGTTACAGAAATTATTTTGACAGTAATCGCCTTGATAAAGAAAGTTAGCTGATTAAAGTGGAACTCACAAGAACCATGTCAAACGACCTTGACAAAAAAGGTCAGCTGAGCGGAGTGGACATGATGAATCACTTTTTTAGATGAAAGCTGACGAGATAAAGAACTCTGTTTCTCTATACGAAAGTAGTAAAGTGGACCTCACAAGAACATGTCAAACGATCCTGACAAAAAAGGTCAGCTGAGCAAAATGGGGGTGATGAATTACTTTTTCTAGATGAAAGCAGACGATCCAAAGAACGCTATTTCTCTATACGACAGTAGTAAAGTGGACCTCACAAGATCCATGTCAAACGACCCTGACAAAAAAGGTTAGCTAAGCGGAGTGGATGTGATGAATTACTATATTTAGATGAAAGCAGACGCTACAAAGAACACTGTTTCGCTATACGACAGTAGTCCCTAGGAGCGGAAAAAAACCGTTCGTTTGCCACGCGAAGGGAGTACACACACCACTTAGACCATTCGTCCCTTTACCTTTCCTCGATCGTTTACAAGCTGGGTCTTACGAGTAGATTGCAACAAAATAAAATTTGCGGACTGCTACACTCTCGACTCATAGTTTTATTTCGTGGGTAACGATCCGACCAAAGAATTATTTTCTATGTAATTAAGCCACAGGTGTTCGACCTGCACCCTGAGAAGGAAACTTGGGTGTGGACTGAGCTGCAACGCTATATTACAGCCGAAGCAGGGAGTATGGTTCTCACTGGGTGCTCCAAGATTTTGGTCTAGTGCTCAACTTAGTAAGGAACCATTTTTTATTTATTTTTATTTTTTTTTTTTTTTTACGACTTTAACGAAGGACTTGTTTTAGTTGTTGCTTTCGTTGTTTCTCGTTCATCTTTGAAAAGCGCTGAAACTCCTAAAAGCCTTGTCCTGATCCCAAATTCTCCTACCCCCTAATCCAAAACGTCTCCTTCCTTTACCAACTCTTATCAAAACCCCACCCTTAACAAATCCAAAGGTGACATCTGTCAGATTTCAAATGTCACTTTCAATGGAATTAGGTATTGATTTTTGGCGCCAGCAACTCTTTCAAGTTAATTTCACCTCTTCGCAAAGATTATGAAATGTGTCATGCCATACTGTTACATGGATTACTTGAGGGTAAATATCTATGGGTGAGGGTAGTGTGTCTGTGTGTGTGCGCGCGCGCGCGCAAGCTTTTGCATGTGTGTGTGTCTTGGAATGAGAAAGAATGAGAGAAAAGAAAGAATGTGGGTCTATGTTTATATTTTTGTTAATTACAATCCAAATGAGTAGATATATACAAATATATATATTTTAAGACATTTTTTATGTTCATACACGCTTTTTTATAGATAAAAATATTTAAGTAAATGCTCTGTTTAAAATAAACAGTATTAACAACATTTACCAGCCTGAATGTCCGAGAAATTTTCATAGAAAACATTCGTTGTCCGACAGGATTCGAACCTATATCCTATACGGAACCGTCATTTAGTCTGACGTGCCTTAACCGATTGGGCCACAGAGGAGCGTTCGGGTAGCCAGGTTAAATTTACTGTCTTTAAATTTCAATCTTCCATGAATCTCTCACGTACATTCATATCTGCTCAAAGCGTATCCAAATGTAAACAAATGACGTCCTATATTATGAAATGGACAAAGTCCGACAATTATGTTAAGACATTTTTATGTTTATACATTCTTTTTATAGATACAAATATTTAAGTAAATGCTCTGTTTATAATAAACAGTATTAAACAATATTTACCAGCCTGAATGTCCGAGAAATTTTCATAAGAAATATGCGTCCTCCGACAGGAATCGAACCTGTAACCTATACGGAAACGTCATATAGCCTGACGTGCTTTTACCGATTTCGCCACAGAGGAGCGTTTCGGTTAGCAAAGTTGATCTTACTGTTTTTAAACTACAATCTTCCATGATTTTTCACGTACATTCATATCTGCTCACGTATCCAAATGTAAACATGATATCTTAAAATAATTGTCGGACTTTGTACATTTCATAATGTGTGACGTCATTTTTACATTTATATATATATATATATATATATATATATATATATATATATATATATATATATATATATTTTTATAGAGCAGCCATTTTGACCAAACTGTTGTACGGCTCAGAATCGTGGACCCCATATTGGTCCCACATCAATCAGTTGGATGTCTTCCATAAAAGTTGTTTCCGCGTAATCTGTGGCTATAGTTTTGACGATAGGATATGCAACGCTGATCTTCTCGCAAAATGCAGCATTGGGGGAATTGAGACTTTCCTAATGCAGTCACGACTTCGCTGAAATAGTCATATTGCAAGGATGAGTAACGACAGATCCTCATGTAGAGCCAATTCCGGAAAATCCTTGTTGAAAACACAACTATACTTAAACATGAAAACAATAAATAAAAACTAAAAATTCTTGAAGCTATATACATAAAATAGCTGAAACCTAACCTGAACAAAATAAACTACGAAGTCTCCACAAATATTCTTAAATGCCTATAACTGATAACAGAAGCCATCGGTTTATGCCAACGGCTTCCCATAATACTTCTCGTTTTCACTCTCGCGTAGTCATGTGTGACGTCACGAGCTGCGACGCGATTTTCGCTTCCGCGTCTCGTATACATGAGTTTGACATTGCTCTGAAATTTTTCAAGACAGACTATCAATATTGTTTTGTCTGTGTATTGTTTGATATATTGAAATGTAATTGTTCTCTTTGATAATGGCTTATGTAAGCCGAAAGCTTAGATTGGATTTAAACATGTATCAATATGGTGATTACCTTTCGTCTTTCAATGATAATGTTATTAAGCTTATCAGACAACATGAAAGGAACTTACTTAAAATAAATAGATAAAACTTGTCTATATTATTTAATGAAACATGCATCAATGAGAAATTGCTGCCTAAATATACACAATATATATATATATATATATATATATATATATATATATATATACAAAGAATAATCACACATAGAATTAATCAGAAGTATTAATGCGATTATTGGCGACATCCATCGCTAGAAAACATAATATATGCATTAAAATCCTGTTCATCCATAGTGCGAGTTTTGATCCTTGACGAAAAATTTGTTGTCTATAGTTTTTCAGTTTATTTGATTTAAAATGCTAGTACTTACGGATAGACTTATTCTTTGTATGTAAATCATATGCTGCCTAATGTTTTATGTTTATTATAAACTATCGATCCGCAGTACATAAAAAATTCCTATAAAAAAAACTACTACTAAGACATTACACTATATTATTGAACTATATACTTAGTTCATGACATAAAAACTGAATACACTTGTAAAAATAGAATACGTGGATTTAACACATCACAAGAAATATTTAAATAAAATTCTCACTTAAAAAATTTTGAAAAACTTAGCGTTGCGTCTTTGCACGTTCCGACATCTTACACAAACGTCAATAATAGCAGATATTCAAAAAACATCTTTCGGTCGACATACAAGTATATCATCTCAAGTTTTTGATTTTATAAGGAAAAAAACACATGCCTGATGATGGATAGAAGTCTATCCGTAAGTACTAGCATTTTAACATCAAATAAACTGAAAACTACAGACAACAAGTTTTCGTCAAGGATCAAAACTCGCACTATGGATGAACAGGATTTTAATGCATATATTATGTTTTCTAGCGATGGATGTCGCCAATAATCGCATTAATACTTCTGATTAATTCTATGTGTGATTATTCTTTAACCATGTAAATCATATGCTGCCTAATGTTTTATGTTTATATATATATATATATATATATATATATATATATATATATATATATATATATATAAAGGCGTGTGTGCATGGTTGGCTAAGCATGCAGATATTAGTGTGTGTGTTAGATATTCTTTTATTGTAACGCGTAAACGAAGGTGAATTGACGAAAGAGGGTGGCCTTATTGAATGTATAATGCAACCGATAACCAAACGAAAGACGAATTTGCAGAATGACGCATAGGAAGTTGAAGCACAGATCGTCCATCTCTTTGTACAAGACATAAACTGCAACTTTTACTTGTCCCTATAATTTTGTTTCTATCATCTTATATATAATGTACTCCACATATATTTTATCTCGTATTCTTTATTTAAATCCGATGCGTCATTATATATATATATATATATATATATATATATATATATATATATATATATATATATGTATGTATGTATGTATGTATGCTGATTCTCGATCGGAAATTAAAACGACGTTCCCAAGAATTAAATGTTTATGCCAATATAAAGGTAATTTTTTCACTTTATTTCGATGATTTTTTTTTTTATTCCTTTTCTTTTTTTTTCTGTAAGCATTCTGAATTGATTTACTGCCTATTAGCTTTCTCACGTTGGAACCAAAAAACTGCGAGACAAATTCCTCATATCCTACGGTGCTGATGTGAATTTTTTTTCTCTTCCGATCTTCCTTACTTTCTCATTGTCATCTTTCATCTTTTGTCCTTTTCCTCTCTTTGTCATCATCTATTTTTTGTCGTTTTCCTCTTTTTGTCCTCTTCCATCTTTTGTCCATTTTCTTTTCCTCGCTTTGTCATCTTCCATTTTTTTGTCTTTTTCCTCTCTTTGTCATCTTCCATTTTTTGTCGTTTTCCTCCTTTTGTCCTCTTCCATCTTTTGTCCATTTTCTTTTCCTCGCTTTGTCATCTTCCATTTTTTTTGTCCTTTTCCTCGCTTTGTCATCTTCCATCTTTTGTCCTTTTCCTCTCTTTGTCATCATCTATTTTTTGTCGTTTTCCTCTTTTTGTCTTCTTCCATCTTTTGTCCATTTTCTTTTCCTCGCTTTGTCATCTTCCATTTTTTTTGTCCTTTTCCTCGCTTTGTCATCTTCCATCTTTTGTCCTTTTCCTCTCTTTGTCATCATCTATTTTTTGTCGTTTTCCTCTTTTTGTCCTCTTCCATCTTTTGTCCATTTTCTTTTCTTCGCTTTGTCATCTTCCATTTTTTTTGTCTTTTTCCTCTCTTTGTCATCTTCCATTTTTTGTCGTTTTCCTCCTTTTGTCCTCTTCCATCTTTTGTCCATTTTCTTTTCCTCGCTTTGTCATCTTCCATTTTTTTGTCCTTTTCTCTTTGTCATCTTTCATCTTTTTTGTCCTTTCCTCTCTTTGTCATCATCTATTTTTGTCGTTTTCCTCTTTTTGTCTTCTTCCGTCTTTTGTCCATTTTCTTTTCCTCGCTTTGTCATCTTCCATTTTTTTTGTCATTTTCCTCGCTTTGTCATCTTCCATTTTTTTTTTTGGCCCTTTTCTCTTTTTCTCTTTGTCTTTTTCCATCCTTTGACCTTTTTTCTGCTATTTTTCCATTCTTTTTTATATTAAACTCTCCCTTTTTATCCATATTTGGACACTTTATGCAAAACATTCTAATTCTTTACCTTAATCATCATCCTCATCCCCTGGCCGAATATGGTTGTAGGGTCGATGCGCAACTTATCAAGTTTCTATTTCTTTCCACTTATCCCGTCTTTCCGCATACTCTAGGTTTAATCAGCCTCGTAACCCTCGTATACCATTTGTACAAAAGAAGTTCCCTTCCGACGACTTTGTTCCCGGAACTGTTACTTTGTGGAACAGACTCCAGACCGGATACTTCATCGATTACTACTATATTAGCCTCTTGAATTCTTCAACTAATCTTTATCTATCCTTCATATCCTCCTAACATACCTTTCTTTATTCCCTCCTCTTACCATCACCTCATTTAAACTTTGAGGGGCTCTTTAGCCTTGTATTGCTTGAACAGTATTATAAATAATTGTTGGGGCGCACCCACCTTCTAACTAGTAATGGACTGGTCCCTCTTATATAAGTCAGCTCTGGAGAGAGAGTGAGAGAGCGTCAGAGAGAGAGTCAGCGTGAGCAGTCCAGATAAGCTTACCCGGTACATACCGTTGGACTATAGACTTTGGATATTGTTTCGTACTAACCAACCTTCGTTCTACTAATCACTCTATTGTTAATTGCTTTTACAAATATACCAGTATTTTCCTCTACAACTGTGTTTGTCTTGTTTCATACACCGACACGCGGGAAACTCACAACATCTCAATAATATATGTGTTAAAGTCCGGAAAGACGTTCCTTCATGCGTAGTGTGTCTTGGGCAAGTAGATTACGTCAGGCCCGTCTCTCTGCACGTCGACCCTAGGCCGATGTTCTCCAACTTAGCTTCCAAAGGTCACTCAATATACAGTCTGTCTCCAATTAATACCTCATCAAAGTTATGTATATCTGAGCAACTACATGTCGCAGACAAACCAAATTAAATAGTGTTATGGCCCAATATCCTCGCATCACAGTTATGGTCCAAGTTTAGAACCAAGGAAGGACAACAAGAACACAAGAGTAGAATAACAAAAATATATTACAACAGAAATATAGTACAAGAAGTTGAAGGTGTTAGTAATTAATGTCCGTCTGGTTTAGAGTGAACTAATATTGTCTCGACTCTTTACACCATTCATTGTATTTAATAACCCACCCACGAGGAATATATGTGGCACGAGGCCGAGATTAAAATGGGTTTCTCCAAACCCGTAGGCTCGGCCAAAAATATACCCTTTGAACCCGCCTAAACGGGTTCAGGGCCTGTCTACCTCCCCGGATGAAACCTTACCCTTCGGCAAAGCTTCGTCCGGGTTCCCCTCTGCCAAAGCAGAGAGTTCAACAGTCATGACCTGGTGCTCGTTACACCATTCATTCAGTATACCTCTTAAGAGGCTAAGTATTTATAGTGTCAGGAAGAGTCCATTATCGTTATAGGTAAGTTCCCATAACAAATAGACTTCATGTTGAGCAATATAATGAACAGAGAAGTGTTCTGGGTCCGCCAGCCTGTATCAGTATCGGTAAAAGGACCAGCAGTCAGTCAGTCAGTGAAACAGTCAGTCAGTGTGTGATATGTGAAGCGGCCAAGAGTCAATGAAGCGGCCAGACAGTGAGTGTACAGGGACCTATTTTCCGTAGCCAGAACTTGAGAAACCGTATTTTTCTTGCTACTTCCCAACCAATGTCTTGAAAAGCATTTGTCGCTATTCTTTGCTGAGGTCGATCACGACCCGAATATTAAGACAAACCTGTAGACATAGCAAGCGTTGATGTGTATTCGCACAGAGCCGACCTTGGATGTCATCACAGCTTGTGCAGTAAAGCTCAAAATCGTATCATCACATTCAAAGGAATGTAGATTTTATAACCGATTTAACAAAGTTTCACAAATGTTGAATATACACACCACCTGTGACAAGAAACACGTCAGGTCGGGTGTCCAGCTCCTGCTAAACATGCTGTAGCACGTCTAGCGTAACATTCTCCAGTGCTTCAGTGATACTCTGCTTATATTCCTCTGGGCTTGTAGGAGAAGGCTGACTATAGGCCTGTCCTTTCATATAACTCCATAGAAAAAAATCACAAGATATCAAGTCAGGTAAACAAAGTGGCCATTTCAAGAGCACATTGTCATTAAAACTAACATGCCTGATCCGTCTTCCAGCCAACATTTTTGTTAAAACTTGAGATCATCTGAGCGAGAATATGTTATAGAGTAGTTTTCACAGGCTTGTATTTCACTAAGTCGGTCCTAAATTAGGTTCGACGTACAAAACGTTAGGAACTTGAAATAATAGTTAATCAACCAGGACACATGTTAGTACTTCATATGTCCATTTCACGAAGTCGTTCCTTGCAGATTGACCACAGATTCTTGAATGGATTTAAATCAGGAGAGTTTCCGAGCCAGTCAATAGAACTTTCTACATTAGGATCGACAAAAATACTATTTAAGTTAATCGGTTTAATTCCAATCTAAAAGTTTTGACTGTCATGGCTGTATATCAGAAGGTTTTTAGCACTTGTCAAAAACGTGGTATTTTGTCTTTTGGGTTTAATATTGAAGAAAGATTATTTGTGTATTCAGTTATTTTTTTTATATTTTAAATCAGTGACGCAACACAAACCCCGACGAATTATGCCGTTTAACAATGTGGTCAAATGTGATTTTCAAAGATTCTTGTAAACTTCTCACTGAAATGTTATTGACGGTCGAGTAAACCCGTTATTCAAAGGGATGTTGATTTTATAACCGATTTCACAAAGCTTCTCAAATGTTGAATATGCACACCACCTGTGACAAGAGACACGTCTGGTTGGGAGTCCAGCTCCTGCTAAACACGCTGTAGCACGTCTAGTGTAACATTCTCCAGTGCTTCAGTGATTCTCTGCTTATATTCCTCTAGGCTTGTAGGAGAAGGCTGACTATAGGCCTGTCCTTTCATATAACTCCATAGAAAAAAATCACAAGATAACAAGTCAGGTGAACAAAGTGGCCATTTCAAGAGCACATTGTCCCTATGACGAGCACGCCCGATACATCTTCCTGGTAGATTCCAGTTTTGATAAGTCTGAGACTCTAAAGAATGTTATGCAACCCGAGATGCCAGGTCAGGGCAAATAATATGGCAGATTCATATTTGGTTTTTATCAAGAATCTCTAAGACAAAAAAAATGTCGAAGCTTAAGAATGTCGTCACATTTGCCATGGAAATAGCGATAGAATAGCGAAAGACTTGAGAGGTTTCGTCTGGAAGAAAGAGGCAGTAGGGTGGAAGATAATTCTTTTTTTGATGTAGATACAGGGTGACCCCTCCCCCAAATTGACATAATTTAAAATGTGAATATCTGAGTATCTGCATGCTCCAGATAAACTAAATTAAAAAGACTTCATGGTGATTAATGACAGATTTATTTATCAAAATTCAAAGGGATATAGATTTTATAACCGATTTAATAAAGCTTCACAAATGTTCACCTGTGACACGATACACGTCAAATCGGTAGTCCAGATCATGCCAAACACGCTGTAGCATGCCTTGCGTAACATGCTCCAGCGCCTCGGTGATACTCTACTTAAGTTCCTCTGGTTTGTCCTTTCGTATAGCCCCATAGAAAAACAACCACAAGGGCAACTCAAAACGGTGGCCTGTAGCTTCCAGGCATTTATTAGTACAGCAAACTAGTGTTTGAGCAAAGTGTCCAGTGGGATGCTGGCCATGCATTTTCAATAATAATATTTTGGTGAAATCTCTCTCTCTCTCTCTCTCTCTCTCTCTCTATATATATATATATATATATATATATATATATATATATATATATATATAACCAAATAACACAGACACAAGCACTTAACAGAGACACATCCCCTCTCCAGGACCAATAAAACTGTCAAACTGACCAGGGAAATTCAGAGAAGCATAGATCCATCCAGCTCTTATCTCAAATAACAACTTAAACGAGACTGTTTGAACAACACAACGAATGTTAAAAGATTCATGATAAAAAGATAAAAAAATAAAAGAAAACTACAGACAAAAGTTCATTTTCTCCAGCAAAACATTAATTTCTGTAGTTTACTGGTACCAGCAAGCAGAAATATTTCTCCTCCCGATGATGGCCATTTTGGACGAAACTAGTCGAGGAATCTAAATGAAATAATAATTAAAAAAAAAACGAAAGAATATTAATCTACAACCCAGTGTGTCTGAAGATTTTAATTTTTAATATTTTTATTGTTCAATATATATATATATATATATATATATATATATATATATATCATAATACCAAAGCTTCTTAATAGAAGGATTCAAATCAGCAGTCAAAGGAAAAGTATGGAAGAAGCCTTCAAATCATGTGGAAGATCCTAAAAACGTCAAACCAGGCAGAACGCGTGACAAGCTATGCCAAGAAGAAAAGCTAAATATTGCCACATGCCATGACCGTTCTGAATTGTTGAATTCAAGGACGGAAATTATGTCAAAATATAGGCACATAAGAAAATAACTTATAGGTGTGTATGAACCCGAATAAAGACAATTACTTCCTTCTTTTTTTTTTTTCTCTCCCTCCTTTCTTGTTTATTTCTGTTATAAACGAGATATTTGGTGCGCGCCCCAAAAAAAAAAAAACGTCCAGTAAGCCACCTGATGAGATCATAATATCGAAATCCGCGTCGGAAATGTACTGTTCGATATTACCATCTCATATATATATATATATATATATATATATATATATATATATATATATATATATATATATATATATATATATATATATATATTATATGTGTGTGTGTGTGTTTATGAACTACATTTCTCGGCCTAAATGTGCGAGAAATTTCATGGAAAATATATATACACACACACACACACGCACACACACACATATATATATATATATATATATATATTATGAAATGGAATAAGTCCGACAATTATTTTAATATATTTATTATGTTATTTATATAGACACAGATATTTAAGCAAGTGCTCTGTTTATAATAAACATTATTAACAACATTTCCTGGCCTAAATGTCCGTGAAATTTCATGGAAAATATGTGTCCGATAGTTTAAAAGCAGTAATTCGACCTTGCTAAGCAGACGCTTCTGCTGTCCCTAAATGCTATAGCACGTCGGTTCCGTGTAGGATACAGGTTCGATTCCTGTCGAAGGATGAATATTTTCTATGAAATTTCTCAGACATTCATCTCGGTAAATGATGTTGATACTGTTTATTATAAAACAGAACATTTACTTAAATATTTCTACCTATAATAATAACGAATATTTTTTTTAATTTTTAACTGAATATGTTGATTTTATATATGTGTATGTATAGTGATGGGAATGTCGTTAATAAAAACTTGTGTACATACATTTATTCGCTTTGCAATCTCACCTTTCACTAAAGAATTACTACTTTCTCAAGCCAACATACACGAGCACAAATATGTAGAAAAATTAAATGAAAACGTTTAAATACATCACCTCATGTTTTTAAAATATGTACAGTATTTAGGTTCATCTCAAACCATAAAAATCTGATCAAAATTTAAACAAAATATTTTGCTTACTTTTGCCTTACCAGACTTTGCATTATGGCGCTTTGTGTCCTCCATATGTTTTGAGTGACCTTTCAATCACCTAATGAATATTCATGAACGTTTCTTAAATGTAAAAGCCTTGATAAACCAGTGACATTTTTGCTCTTGTATATAAACACGTGCAATAAAATAAACTCTAGATTTGCTTTGATAATGTCTCTCAGAGGACGAAACGCGTCGACTATGAATAGTTTTTCTTTTTGTCTTTTTATTCATCTGTCTATCTATCTATCTAATTATATATATATATATATATATATATATATATATATATGATCGAAAATAAAAGTGTAAAATTTAATATTACAAGACATATTAAAACAATATTAAATAATAAAAAAAACTCAACAACAAGGGGGGGAAGCAAGCCTTCTTTGTGCAAACAACGTGAGTGTTTGCTGGGACTCGCTGTCATCTGCCTCTAGTTCCTTCTTACATATATACAGGTATATATATGTACATATATGTAATTTTTTTTTGTTCCACCTATTCTGATTTTACCTTTCTCTGTTTTAATTTTGAATCTCCCGTGGAAGCCTGATGAGCGGGAGCGAAACCTGTTGCTCCCCGCCTTGTTGTTGAGTTTTTTTTATTATTTAATATTGTTTTAATATGTCTTGTAATATTAAATTTTACACTTTTTATTTCGATCATTAAATTTTGTACCTCCAAAATATCTTTTATATATATATATATATATATATATATATATATATATATATATATATATATATGAACAAATGGATTAAGTCTGTTATAGTCTGTTTATATGTTATTTTTATAGCTAAATATTCATCCTAGACAATGAGGCTTGCCACCTCCAGTAGCTTAACCAAGTTGGTTCTTCACTTGATGTTGTAAATAGGGGTTTCATTGTACTTCAAATCCAATGGAAATTCGAATGTGCTGTACGCCCTCTTAGGCAAGAGTAATTCCAGATTACACTACTGCTAGAGCTAGTTTTCTTTGGGGTCTCACTGCAGGTAAAAGAATGTTAGTTACAGAGGTTTTATCAGTACCTCCAGGTGCACCCGAGAACAAAATCCTTCCATTTTTGTTGCTGATGTCATCAAGGACCTTTTAAACGTTCAACGATAATTCTTCTGTCGTCACTTAACGTCGTTTTATAAAATCACTACAAAAATAGCTATTTTGTTTCAACACTTCTAGTGTCTTATCAAGTGGCGGTGTTGAATGTAGAATATATATATATATATATATATATATATATATATATATATATATATATATATGTGTGTGTGTGTAGAATATATATATATATGTAGAATATATATATATGTAGAATATATATATATATATATATATATATATATATATATATTTAGCAGTAGAGCCCGTCGTTGCCCGGGGATGTAACAGTAAGAGATAGATCAAGTATCGACCATCATAAAGACTGAAAAAATAAAATTGACAAAGATTATTGTTTAAGGTTGACGGACACGCATGTCTTAATTAGTTTGTTGTTTTTTTTTTTTTTTGTTTTGCTTTTGTTTTGTTTTTTTACGAATTCGTTATGAGTCTACCTATTGAATAGAATTTTATTATAAACAATTGTCTTGTAAATGGAATTTTTTAAAGCATTCTGAATGTAAAAATAAAGAAAAAGTGTGCAAGACAATAAGAAACACTACCTGCCAAAAAAAAAGTGAAGTTTTGTTGAAATCGGTTGAAAATGTAGGAAATCCGATCCCATATATAAACGAACACACACACACACACAAACAAACTGGGTTTTATCATAAGTATAATTCGACATGAGTTGTCACCCTTTCATTCAGTCGATGACTCTTAATCGTGTTTTCAAATTGATTTCATGGAAAAACAATTTCCAATTTTTGGCGCAGTTAGAACCACCGCAAGGTAATTTTACGTAGTCCTGTGAAGTTTTGTTGAAATCGATTGAAAAATGTAGGAAATCCGATCCAATATATAAATGAACACACACACACGCACACAACCTGGGTTTTATAAGTGGGTATATATATATATATATATATATATATATATATATATATATATATATATATATATATATACTTAAAACCCAGGTTGTGTGTGTCTGTTCGTTTATACACACATATATATATATATATATATATATATATATATATATATATATTATTATTATTATTATTATTATTATTATGAATAATAATAATATTTTCCTGTAATGCATGTATCCGTGCGCAAAGAATTTGCGAATTTATTTTTAGAGGATTTTAAAATGAAATACGACCTAACGTAATGTTACGCAGCATACGGCAAAAATTGACATTCCTCATCTTACTTTCATAAATACCGAAAAAATTAACGTGCTAGTTTCTAATTTGACAAGGGAAATGAAAAGATACAACGTTCTCCTGACACAATATACAGATTAGAGCGACTCGAAGACTGTCATTTTCTTGTAAGTTGTCAGAGGAATTGCCACCTTTCCCTGTAGGACGTCATGGTAACGGATTCATTTGGGTGCTGTACATATCCCATTTGGGTGGGATGGTAGTCATTAATGAGTTATATATAGAAACTGTTTTTTTTTTATAAACCTATAATTAATACAATATTTATGAACTTAAAAATAATAATGATTTTTCTAAACCCTATTATCAATATAGTATTTATTGTAAACCCTTAATTAATACGAGGTTTTTTATCAATTTTTAATCAAAAACATTTTTTTTTAAAATCCTATAATAATGTAGTTTTATTTTTGTAATTATTACGAGAATAAAAAATTGTAATTGTATGTAATAACTTAATATCATATTTATATTTGCAAAACTTTTAAAATATACTGTTAAGAAATGTTAGAATTGAGTCATCCTTCCATACATTGCTTACTCCCACCATACACGGAAGCTGTGATCTAAATGCTAAGGATGTTACAAATGTCAGTATAGAAAATGTCATTGTGTGAATAAACAAGAAATTAAATTATAAAAACCACCAACAGAGCAAATCGCATATCTATCACAAAATATCAGAATTTCAAGTTGCGTGTTACCATTACACTCTTACATTCTACTTACTTCCCTTTACTTTACAGGATGTGATCGAAATGCTAAGGTCGTTACCACCTTCAGGGCAAACATGACTATATTTGCATGATTAAGCAATTTAATAATAATTATCATTTAGATCACATCTTATGAGTCAATACACTATTAAAATATTAACATTGCTTACTTCCCTTTATAGAATTCTATTTCCTCTCTAAATGTGATCTAAATGCTAAGGTCGTTACAATTTCAAGATAGAAAATGGCTTTATTTGCATATCTTTCGACAAAACAGTTGCTTATAAAACATCTCCAAGAGACCAGATTAGAAATTAGTCATAAACGATTTTTAATTTGATTTTGAAAACCGAATATTCAAATTAGCTAACTTCATAAGGTAAGAACTGTTAAATTTAGCAAGATAAGTTATATATGTATCACTTAGTGGTGTATATATGTTGCACAAAGCCGAAAGTAGTGGATACCCAATGAGAAATGAACTCTATGCTCACAGCTATTTGATCTAGTGTATATATATATATATATATATATATATATATATATATATATATATATATGTGTGTGTGTGTGTGTGAAAAGTGTATATAAATATAAATAAATATATATATGTATAATTATTTATATATTATATGCACGGTACTTATTAGAAAGTGCTCAATATCAGAGATAGAGCTAACATATTTGTTGGATAGATGTGAGTTTGTGACCCTGGGTTTCACGATCGTCAGACAAACTGATTAATGCTTTAAAAAAATAACACCAATACACGCAAATCTACATAAACCCAAGTTTTTAAAACATTAATCAGTTTGTCTGACGATCGCTAAAGCGTGAAACCCAGGGTCACAAACTCACATCTATCCAACCAAATATATATATATATATATATATATATATATATATATATATATATATATATATATATATAGTCGCACAGAGGAGCTGTGATACAACGAAACATACTGTCTATATATATATAATGACATATATATATATATATATATATATATATATATATTGATAATATTAATGGTCAATATATATATATATATATAATTATATATTTATACCCTGCCTGGTGGCGCCTGGGGTGGCGGTTTCGCCATAGCCACCGAAACCGTGAGATCACCCCTGGTCGGCGGCTGATGAAGACAGGGTATCGCACGTGCTAACACACGTTGTATGTTAAAAATATATATATATATATATATATATATATATATATATATATATATATATATATACTAGATCAATTAGCTATGAGCATAGATTTTCTATTTCTAATTTCAAGAGGATAGAATTCAGGTAGAATATTAGTGTTTGAGCCTTTTATATTATATATATATATATATATTTATGAATAAAAATGACAATAGGAAAACTGGTAATTGCTGACGCGTTTCGTCCAATGTGGACTTTATCAAAGCAAAATACGAAAATGAAATTAATTGAATAAAGTAACTAATAAAAGCAAAAACAGAATGTACCTAGCAACTGGAATGTAGAGAAAAACGCTATTTTCATATTTTTTAACTGAAAAATAACGTCAGAGATTGTCACGTGTGGAGAATATTGTCATTATATCTGTGTTGATGTATTCAACCATTTTCTTTTGATTTTATGAATCTGTTGTGTATATTTGTTTGTGAGAGCATTAATTTTGTTAAGAAAGGTGAAATAGGGAAAAAGCCTGGGCGTAAATTAATATTTGAGTAATATTCAATGGCGGCACTCTCTAGGATTTTCCTTCTGAGTGGGTTATTTTCTTTTTTTTATGAGTGTAGCATTTTTAAAATCATAATTATGGTTGTATTTATTTCTATGTATGACTATTGTATTAGCTAAGTTGTTTTTTGTGAGGTCTCTTTTGTGCTCATAAATGCGTTTTTTCAAACTTCTACTTGTTTCTCCAATATATTGGGAGGAACAGTTTTGGCAATTTATTTTATAAATGCCTGCTTCAGAAATATTAGTGCTACTATTGTTTGAAGATCTTAGTATTAGTTGCTAGGTACATTCTGTTTTTGTTTTTGTTAGTTACGTTGTTCAATTAATTTCATTTTCGTATTTTGCTTTGATAAAGTCCACATTGGACGAAACGCGTCAGCAATTACCAGTTTTCCTATTGTCATTTTTATTCATAAATATTGTCTTCTCTACTGGTTAAATCAGAGAAAATTTCATATATATATATATATATATATATATATATATATATATATATATATATATATATACAGTGTAACCTGGATATAAGAGAGATTTTCTCTGGTCCCAAATTAGAGCCTGTGTTAATGTATGTAAAAAACAAACCCGGATATAAGAGAAACCCGGATATAAGAGACTTCTTCTGCGGTCCCGACAACTCTCTTATATCCGGGTTACATTGTATATATATATATATATATTGTCATCCACAGAAAAACTGTTTCCCTGTTTCACATCTCATCAGTGTAGCTATACATCCGATTGCCTCAACCCGATATATACATATTTATATATTTCGTCCATACTCTTAGCCTAAATGCACTATATATATATATATATATATATGTATGTATGTATGTATGTATATATGATGCCTATGTATTTATTTAGTTTGAATTTCATCCGATTCGTAAGATAATCTTTGTTGAATTTTTTTTCTTTTTTTTTGCTTAATATTTTTATGAAGATCTGTTGTCGCTAATGTAATTTTTTTCTTACATTAATAAATATAATGACCTTCGATCGTCTTACTGCAGTCGTTGAAGCCAATTACGCTTCATTTTAGCGTTACATATACCATGGTGATCTACTTTGTTACGATTCTACGTCTCTCGACATGTACATCTTATCTACACATGCATACATGTCTGTGTGTTCGTGCGTATCTCTGTGTACGTGTTTGCAAGTACACCGAATGCTATTCATACACACACACACACACACACACACACATATATATATATATATATATATATATATATATATATATATATATATATATATATACATATACATTTCTGTCATCGAACGACATTGACGAACGTATATTTTTATGTAGCCTGTTCACTAAATTAAATGTAAAAATGTTTCCAATTCTCTAGATATCTAAGATAAGAACTAATCAATTTCTATTCAGCATATATATATATATGTAATCAGCATATATATATATATATATATATATATATATATATATATATATATATATATATATATGTAATCTATATATATATATATATATGTGTGTGTGTGTGTAATCTACTTATACATACGTATATATATATATATATATATATATATATATATATATATATATATATATATATATATATATATATATATATATATATATATATATATATATATATACACACACTATGTGTTTGTGTTGCTATGCCATTTTTTTTTATTTTCTGAAACAGCGAAATTAATAACAACAGTCCTAGAATGAGGCAGGGATCGAATCTGTATTCCGTTTTATCTTCAAGGAAAGCGTTTTTTTGGGGGAGCTAAAAGCGTGTCGCTACCGCTGTGTAGAAGAATAAAAAATAAGGCTAGCTCAGACCCACTAAAAAAAATACCTTTATGCTTAAGAAATAATGTTGGGGTAAAAACCCTTTTAAAAATTTGCTATTATCTTTTGAGCATGAAGCTAGCACATCTAGATACATCGAAGTCCCAACGAGAGAGGAACTTTCCTTACATAGATAATTCAAACCTTGCTCTATCAGGATGGCTCCGTGGCTAAACTGACAGCAGTAAGCTTTGGCTAAAAAGTGGAAAAATATTCGAGAAATCTTACTGATGACAAATATGCACTCTCCAGGCGGAATCGACCCCCTTGATAGGAGAAACCGTCGCTGAACCTGATGTGCTTTAGACCGATTTGGCCAGGGTCTACTTCGCGAATCAAGCAAAGTTCCTTATAAACGCAATTCTTCATCTCGAAGCATTCATACTTGCCCCAGTTTTGTATCCTAAGAAAGCAATTTGTAAAGAAGTATTGGATTTATTAATCCAAGAGATTTTATTACTCAAACGTTTGTTTTCGTGTGAAAATATCCATATAAACGCAAATCTTTCTAAGTCTAGTGAAGTTTATATATATATATATATATATATATATATATATATATATATATACTTAGGTAATTAAAAGTTGGTAATCCGTATGGATGTAATCCAGAGAGCTCAATGTAAAACCAGAGCAAATATTTTTCAATTAAAATTAGAAAATCGAAAACCATAAGGGTCCATTGTTTTATATTTTATTTCTCCAAGAATCCTGGTTCCTCGGAACACATTTCCAAGAATAAAAATGGTTTTAAATTTACGTATTATTTTTATAAACTTTTAAGGGATAGATTTAAGTCGATGTAAAGTTATATATATATATATATATATATATATATATGAAGAAATATAGTTTTCTGGTTTGCTACATTTATGGGATAAAGTGCTCAATATCAGAGATATGAATTTAATTAAAGAATGTAACTAATTCCTCTAGTTGCTAAGAACATTTTGTCAACAATAATTAGTTTTCCTATTGTCATTTATATATATATATATATATATATATATATATATATATATATGTATATATATATATATATATATATACTGACTCTCCCGTCGAATTCGACGTATGAAGGGTAAGCAGATCAGTTTCTAAGAAACGACAGACCGACATGAGATTTGATTATAGTGGTGAAGGTTTCGTGCAGAACTATCCACACATTTTGAACGGCCGAATACAGAAACCTGATATATATATATATATGTGTGTGTGTGTGTGTGTGTGTGTGTGTGTGTGTGTGTGTGTGTGTGCGCGCGCGCGCGTGTAAATATATTTTAGGGTTGTGGATATTATTTTTTTATTTTTTTATATTTTTTATTTTATATTTTTTTAAATATCTTTTATATGAGGCATAGAGGGTGATTAATTGTTATTTTTCAAACAACAAAAACAAGCCATAATTTATATTAAACATTAATCTGGATCAACGTATTTAAGCAGATATTTATTTTTATGTCCGCATGTAACCATCAATTCATTTCCCTTGTTTAATAAGCTGAGATTATAAAAAGGTTTTTAAGATAACTAATTTTTCAGCCAGACATAGATTGCATCTTTTTCATTTACCGTTATAAGATTTGGCTCTCGCTATAATATCCTTGGTGATAAAAGGTGTATTAGCACCATTCTTTAATTGCTGTTCTATGTAATATATATATATATATATATATATATATATATATATATACATGAATCATTCAAAAAAACTAATGCAAAGGTTAATGATTTAAATGGCGAGACATCCATCTCGCAAACAATTCAAATAGTACACAAAAACCTCCAGATCCGTTATGAATGAATTGATCCTTGTTTATATAAATTTCTGCCGTATTTGATATATTGATGGATGTCTCGCCATTTAAATCATTAACCTTTGCATTAGTTTTGTGTGAATGATTCATGTATTTGTAAATTGATTGCACGTTTATTGTAATATATATATATATATATATAATAAGTTGTATGGCTATGAGTTTGTGACACTTTGTCTCACGCTTTTGCGTGAGAAAAAAGCGTGAGACCCAGTGTCACAATATAAAAAATATGCTGCCTAAATACAAGCACGCACACACACGCACACACACACACATACACACATATATATATATATATATATTTGTTATGCAGTGTTACATTGGAACATGCACATATCCACTACAAAATTGTACATTTTTGTTTCAACGTCAAAAAAGGAAAACCTTTTTAAAACCTTTTTAAAAATGTATTTCTGAATAAAAGTTTTTAGTAACATAAAACAACGATTTATCCCAAAAATAATACGAAGGGTGAAAAAAGATAATATTCTAATCTATTCTTTAACTGTCTCTGACGACAAATTATTTTCACTTGAAGCATCGGCTTAACCAACCTAGAAGAACGTTAAATTTTGCGTTCTAACAGAATTCTATGGCCAGATTTTATCTCTTCTTAGCGCTTATCTCTTCCCATGACCTCTTTATTTTTCTTTTCCATTTTCTTTTTCATTTTTTTCTTTTCCTTTTCCCATTTTCTTTTTCCTTTTCTTTTTTTCGCCCGCAATTACTAATGACTTAGATGCCCTTCCATCTCTATATGTAAATTGTAGAATACCTTTTAGGAAAATTTCCAAAGAACGGAAGGTGGGGGATATTTGCTTCGATAACTGTACTTCTGAATAAAAGTTTTTAGTAACATCGTGATTCCCCACCTGATGAGACGTCTAAAAAAGGTTTTCGTTTTTTAACGTTGAAACAAGAATGTACAATTTTTCACTGGATATGTACATGTTCAAATGTAACACTGCATAAGAAATAAATATTTACGGCTCTATTTTTGTATTGAGCACTGTTTTTAAATTAATGTTTTGAACGCTGTGATCTTACTGTTCGTTCTTCTATACTTTGATATATATATATATATATATATATATATAGATACACCTAGTGAGCCAGACAAACCTACCTAGGTTTCACCAAACGGATCGTCACACACACGTATATATATATATATATATATATATAAACTTTCCTGACGATCCGTTTAGGTGAAACCTAGGTAGGTTTGTCTGGCTCACTAGGTGTATCTAGGTCTGCTCTACGGTCTGGTTCTACGTTGTATTGAGCTCTTTTGTTAGTTAGTTGTTACTCGTATCGGGTTTTTTTTTTTGGGCTTTAGACCTGCATCTGTGCGATTTTTTTTGTCGGCAGAAGTCCATGTTTGTAGTTCTTTCTTTTTCAAAACCTTTTTTCCTCGAGATTGATTTGATTAGCAAATCAAAATTCGAGGGTTTTCGAAACGAGTCTAGTTATCTATATATATATATATATATATATATATATATATATATATATATATATATATATATTAAGAAATGGACAAAGTCCGACAATTTATTTATTAAAGACATTTTTATGTTTAACGTTCTTTTTATAGATACAAGTATTTAAGTAAATGCTCTGTTTATAAGAAACAGTATTAAATAACATTTACCGGCCTGAATGTCCGAGAAATTTTCACAGAAAATATTCGTCCTTTGACAGGATTCATAAACATAAAACATAAACTTAAAAATGTCTTTAATAAATAAATTGTCGGACTTTGTCCATTTCTGAATATATGACGTCATTTGTTTACATTTGATACGCCATGAGCAGTTATGAATGTACGAGATTCATGGAAGATTGAAGTTTATAAGCAGTAAATTCAACCTTGCTAAGCGAACGGTCAAGGCACATCAGCGTTAATGACGGTTCCGTATAGGATGAAGGTTCGAATCCTGACAATGGACGAATATTTTCTATGAAAATTTCTCGGACATTCAGGCCGGTAAATGTTATTTAATACTGTTTATTATAAACAGAGCATTTACTTAAATACTTGTATCTATAAAAAGAACGTTAAACATAAAAATGTCTTTAATAAATAAATATATATAGATTACCCATATAAAAATAATGACAAATTGCATTCATAAATTAGACTAAAAATAATACTATTAATGATGTTACCGTAACTAATTTTACAATATTAAAAAAGTACGATTGGTCGGGTAAAAAAACTATTATGATTTAAAATATTTTTTTTAATATGCTCTCTATAAATGTGTTAATAAATATAGCATTTAACTTATATTTAATCCTCAAACTATTTGTTTAAAAAATTAAATATTTAAATTGATAGCAAACATCAAATAATTTTTTTTAGACATCTAAGTTTCTATCCAGCATTAAAATCTATTCTTTACATAAATTGCTAAAACCCAATTACAGCCTCTTTGTCTTTACTTCCCTCTCCCTCACCCTCTTCTTTCTTTTTCCTTTTTCCTTTTTCTTTTCTCCCTACTCCCCTCCCAATTCAATATATCACTTCTGTTAAGTTAACTGTCTAAATAGGTCAAGGTCTGGTCACTCCTCCTCCCCCAATACAAAGTATACTTGAGAGAGATATGAAATTAATCCCTCCCTATACTCTACCATATCTCTTTAACTACTCCTTTTACACTCTCTGTTAAATTACAAAAACTTACACTACCCATCAATTTTAATTTCATTTTTCGTTTCATTTCATTTTTGGAAGTGATATCTGATGATCCGGCGTCCTTTAAAAGAGCTCTGGTGAAATAAATTATTATAATGGAACTTTAAAGTGGTCTGTTTTTTCTTTTAAATATTAACTGTGGATTTACATTGAACTCTCAGGATTTCATCCTCCTTGGGATTACCCATACGGATTACCAAGTTCTTCATAACTTAGATAGATAGATAGATAGATAGATAGATAGATAGATAGATATACATGCACACTACATATATATACACGCACGCAGACGCACACATATATAACACACACACACATATATAACACACACACACACACACACATATATATATATACCAAATTTTTTAAACCTTATTTTTAAATGAATATTCATATTTAAGTAGATGCTCTGTTTTTATTTACTAAGCAGTATACCTACTTATCTACATCGACTGCGCCGACGAGGTACTTTAACTGGTACCCCAAATGCATCAATTTAAGCGAGCTACTTACTAGGTTGGCATTTCGGTCCCACCCTTTCACTGTCGAAACGACTAAATGTAACCGCTTCTTCTACTCCAATAGCTTCATGTCTCGCACTTCCCGACAGTAAAACTCCCTTCCGCTTACATGTTTCCCTGATAACTATAATCTTCAAATATTCAAATGTAATGTCAATCGACATATTCTGATGCCTTGAACTTGATCCTTGTCCTTCTCTTTATCCTTTTTCCAAACACTCCTCTTTACTCTTACTCTCACTTCCTGTAACTCCTTGCGTGCTAGTGCCACTCCCGCCTTGCTTGGGGTGATTTGCTTAAAAAAAAAAAAATCTACCGGCCTGAATATTTGAGAGCATCTATTCAAATATGAGTATCCATTTAAAATAACGGAAAATAAAAGTTATTTTTACAGTTACAGTGCATTTCTCGCATAAAGTCAATTGCCTCGTCCACTGCGAGGAAAGTTGGCTCCCTGAGCCGCGCTAGGAAGTTTTTCTCCCCTGAGTCGATCCTCCAGATATACAAAACCACAATTCGCCCTTGCATGGAGTATTGCAGCCATATATGGTCTGGCGCCCCTTCTGTTTGCCTCGGGGTTCTTGATAGGCCCCAGAGACGGATATGCAATATAATTGGCCCTGCTCTGAAGTCTCGTCTACAGTCACTTTCTCACAGGCGCGCCGTCGTCTCTCTCTGTCTGTACTACAGATACTTTCATGGAAATTGCTCCGAGGAGCTGCATTCGCTGGTTCCCAGACATCATGAGTTCAAGCGCCTTACGAGGCTGGCATTCCACTCTCACCCCTTCACTGTCGAAACTCCTAAATGTAGCCGTCTCTTCTACTCTAATAGCTTCATGTCTCGCACCTCTCGCCTGTGGAACTCTCTTCCCTTCTCCTGTTTCCCTGTGAGCTATAATCTCCAGCTATTCAAGTGTAATGTCAATCGACATCTCCAGTTGCCCTGATCTATCCACTACCCTCATCCTTCCTTCTATCACTCTTATCTGATCTTGCTATTTCCTGTAACCCCTTGCATCCCAGTGGCTTCCCGCCTAGCTTGGGGTGAAACGCTTAAAAAAAAAATGAAAGAATTATGGTAAAAATAAACAGACATAATGTTTGTAATTATTTAATCAGACATGCCCACAAGAGAAGTTCCTGCCTAAACAAACACACACACACGACACAGATATATATATATATATATATATATATATATATATATATATATATATGTGTGTGTGTGTGTGTGTGTGTGTGTGTGTGTGTGTGTGTGTGTGTGTGTGTCTTCGTGGCTAAGGAAACTCTGAAGGCATAGATATATACATGCATTTAAATATATATATGTATGTGTGTATGTATGTATGTAGATAAGAAAAGTGCTTTATACACACACACACATATATATATATATATATATATATATATATATATATATATATATATATATATATATCCAGAGAGTTTATTTATCTATCTATCTATCCATCTGCCTGTCTATCTATCTATCTATCTATCTATCTATCTATCTATCTATATATATATATATATATATATATATATATATATATATATATATATATTTGTTTATCTGACGATTGCAAAAGCGTGAAACCCAGGTCACAAACTCACATCAATCCAACCAAATATGTTAGATTTATCTCTGATTTTCAGCGCTTTGTAATAAGTACCACTTGCATATAATATATAAAATAATAATATATATATATATATATATATATATATATATATATATATATATATATATATATATTATATATTTATATACACACTTTTTCACACACAACCACACACACACACACACACACACACACATATATATATATATATATATATATATATATATATATATATATATATATATGTATATATTATATTTATATTTATTTAAATAAATTATTTTATAATGGCCTGCATGGATATGCATGGCTTGTACGTATTTATTCTGGATATAAATCTTGTAATTATGTTTATCAAATTAAAAATATATCAATATAATTAGCTACATTTGAAACATTTAATTACGGTAAAAAGATTAAATCTGCTGAACGCAAATGCAATCTTGATTCAATGTAATTAGTCGAAAAGCCGGCCAAATTACTTGCATTTCCGAATTCATGAGATGAAGAACTTCCATTATTCCGTTTTATCTTCAGAGTATTATTTTCAGTTTTTTTTTTTTTTTATTTTTCATTCAAATCTTTCTGCCGATATATTCGTCGGCCTTCCGGTTTTTAAAACCTGAGATATAGCCATTCTTCAAAGGGAATACTTTGCCTGAAATCCGCTTTAAACATACTGCCAAATATTACCGGGCACGAATTGAAAAAATCCGCCCTTATATTTTTTAGCATAAATATATATTTGTTAATTCGAGCCAAATATGTTAGCTTTTTTTTGTGTTTAAAAGAATATCATCATCATACCGTCTGATCAGCTTCATTCGTATCATCAGCAATTTTTTTAAGGCTGTCGTCCACTAGAAAGTTCCCGATAACCTTAACAGAAAACTACTTCCAAAGCGACAAACAATATGAATTTCACTCCTTTAGTTCCACTGCTGATGGTATTACACTTTACATTGTAATGTGATCAGCTTAAAAATAAACACATTTTGAATGTGATCGACTTAGATATCACGATGCCTCTGTGTGGCATTGGGAGTTGCTACACTAAATCTCCTGTGGCATCTCTGGAAGAGTGTTCTCAGTTATCAAGTCTTTTCCTGTCTGGTGGGGGCCTGAAGATCGCTATTATTAGCCAGTCCTTCTACTAGATGCTAGAATCTTTCGGTGTTATATTAACGTTCACCTTAAGAGTATCCGCAGACCATTAGTAGATGTATATGCTGATGAAATCACGGTTAAATGGTGCACCCCCAAACACCTAAATGACCAGAGACTGCTAGCTGTTCTCTCCAACCTAACTTTCTCTGGCTTGTTCATTCCGTACTTCATGAACCAATCTAGTAATATTTCATCATCACCGAACAGATTCTGAGTCTTCTTCAGTTACAATGCATCCTGGGTATAACGATAAACTACATCCGGCAGCAAGTCTTCTGAGGGAGGTTTTGAGGAGCGTGGAATTACCTCTTGATTGCTGTTGTTCCCAGATCCTTCCTGACCCGGGGTGGTAGCACCTGTTAGGGTCGCAGCAATAGGCAAATAGTTAACCCCAAAACTAGGGTCAAAACACTATAAAAGTATAAAAAAAGATCTTTATAGTAAAAATGCTACGAATACATTTTGGAGAAAAATTATTACCAGCAATACATTTGACACTCGACAAAAAAATCTCTTTACAAAAATACGTCAATAAAACCTGATCTACAAACTGATTTCTTACAAAGAATACATATTCTATTCGTGTGAACCTATCCTAAAATTCTTGTCGGCATTAAATAACTGATTGAATTTGATATTCCTTAAAACAAAATTAAACTAGACTCTTTACAAAGACTCTCTTCACAAAATACATCAATGAAACCCGATCTACATACTGATTTTTTACAAAGAACACATATTTTATTCTTACGGACCTATCCTAAAAATATTGTCGGCATTAAATAACCCATTGAGGTGTTGATATGCCGAAAAACAATACAAACCAAACCAAACCAAACCAGACTCTCTACAAAGACCCTCTTTAAAAAAAAAACAGGTCAATGAACCCTGATCTACAAACTGATTTCTTACAAAGAATACATATTCTATTCATACGAACCTATTCTTGTCGCCAGTAAATAACCCATTGAGATGTTGATATGCCATGAAAGAAAATAAATCCAAACTCAATGTAGTTACGATGAATGGATGTTTTCCCAAAGAGCCCATTGCCTTGAACGCCTCTTGTGGCTGAAACTCTCCCGCAGTCCTCAAGTAGAACTTGTATAGACGTTCCATCGCTCAAAATGCAGGAAAAGTGGCCTCTTCCTTGTAACGTTCCAGACTCCTTCGGCTCAACTTTATCGTTACAAGTTCAGATCAGCTAAAAATACTATATTCTATCATATTTGGGCTGGAGCTTCCAAATTTTCACTTTACAGCCTTGATAGAATTCAAAAGCTTATTCACAGCCTTGTAGGCGATTATTTTCCGCCCTACAACCTGTTTTTCCACAATCGAAACGTTCATATACTCTCGGGAATCTGTCACTAATTTTTTTTATTTTTTTATTTTTTGTGGTGGATATTCAGACGAGTGCAATTCATTAATTCCACTAATCTAAACCTTTACAGCTAGCACACGCTATGCCACAAGTCGACTCATCCTCAGTCATTTCGTATTCCAAACAAACTCCCGCGAGCATGCTCCCTCGGTCACAACGATTTTAATCTCTTTAAGCATAGGTTCGACCATTCTATCCTATATATCTTTAAAGGAAAATAAGCTGTGGGGAGCCATGATTGTCTCCCTACTGAAGGGACATATCGACAGAAGAGAACGGAAATATGTGTAAAATATACGAAAATAAGCATACTTAACATATATTAATAATAATTAATGATAATAAATTATAATTAATAATAATAATTAATAATAATGAATTATAATTAATAATAATATATTAATAATAATTAATAACAATAATTAATAATAGTAATAATTAATAATAATAATAATGATTAACCATAATATATTAATAAGTAATAATAATAATTAATAATATATTAATAATATTAATATAATAATAATTAATAATAATACTTAATAATATTATATTAATAATATTATATTAATAATAATTATTAATAATATTATATTAATAATAATTATTAATAATAATAATTAATAATAATAATCAATAACCATATATTAATAATAATTATTAATAATATATTAATATTTATTATTAATAAAAATAATTAATAATATATTAATAATAATTAATATTAATATATTAATAATAATTAATAATGATAATAACAATAATTAATAATATTATATTAATAATTATTATTATTATTAATAATTAATAATAATAATTATTAATAATAATATATTAATAATATTTGATAATAATAATGATTAATAATATATTAATAATAATTATTATTAATAATAATTAATAATAATAATAATTAATAATAATATATTAATAATAATTGATAATATATATTAATAATAATTATTAGTAAGAATATATTAATAATAATTGATAATAACATAATTAATAATGATAATAATTAATAATAATCCATTAATAATAATTATTAATAATAATAATTAATAATATTATATTAATAATAGTTATTAATAATAATAACTAATAATATTATATTAATAATAATTATTAATAATTAATAATAATAATAATAATTAATAATTAATATTAATAATAATATATTAATAGCTTCACCCAGCAATAAAATAATAAATAAAAATTTAATAAAAAACACTATAAATAGGCAAAAAACTGCAACCAGATCCACAATTATGTCCACCTAATAGCCACTTGTATAATTTGAAAGCATAACCCTATTTGGGTTGTACTTTGAGTAATAATATATATATATATATATATATATATATATATATATATATATATATATATATATATATATACCCTTGTGGAAATTAATTGAAACAAAATGAATAATTCCGTTATTATTTACTTTCTTTCGTATTTTTCTAATAAAACATGACCCAGTGACCATGTTAGTACTTCGTATGTACATTCTACCAATTCGTTTCTTGAAGATTGTTCACAGATTTTCGATTGGATTTAAATCAGGAGAGTTTCCGAGCTTTGATTTGCTCAATGGTAAGGCTTGCCAATTTGATAAATCTACCATCTCCTGAGGAAATAGCATCTTAGTACTGAAACATGAATTTTTTTTGTGTAGCCATGTAAAATTTTTTTATTGTAATTTATTATAATAAAACTGTTATAATATTTTGCTCTACTTTGTATTAAAAAGTAAATGCTACGAACTGTGTATTTTTACTCTATCTGTTCTTTTTTTCATTTGTGTATATATATATATATATATATATATATATATATATTAAAAAAAAGGGCTGTGGTGAAATAATTTATTACATGGAACCTTAAAGTGGTCTGTTTTTATTTTTAATATATATATATATATATATATATATATATATATATATATATATATATATATATATATATATATATGTATGTATGTATGTATGTATATATATATAAACATTAGGCAGCATATAATTTATATACAAAGAAATAATCACGTATAGAATCAATCAGCAATATTAATGCTGTTATTGGCGACATCCATCGCTAGTAGTGTATAATGTATGCATTAAAATACTGTTAATGCATAGAGTGATGTGATTCTCATTCATAAAACTGTTGTCTGTTGTTTCCAGTTTGTATTTTTTTAAAAGGCAAGTACTTTCGAATAATCCTTTATTCATCGTCAGGCATATCTTTTCCTTATAAAATCAAAAACTTGGAGACGAAATAATTGTTTGTATATCGAACGATGTTTTTTGTTTTTTTGAGAATATGCTATTATTGACGGTTGTGTACGATCTCGGAACGTGCAAAGACGCAACGCTAAGTTTTTCAAAATTTTAAGTGAGAATTTTATTTGAATTTTTCTTGTGATGTGGTAAATCCACATATTCTATTTTTACAAGTGTTTTCAGTTAATATGTCATGAACTAAGTATATAGTTCAATTAATATAGTGTTATGTCTTAGTAGTAGTTTTTTTTATAGGAATTTTTTTGTACTGCGGATCGATAGTTTTTTGTAAACATAAAACATTAGGCAACATATAATTTATATATACAAAAGAATAATGACGCATAGAATCAATCAGCAATATTAATGGTATTATTAGCGCCAATGTCGCCAATAATAGCATTAATATTGCGGATTGATTCTATGCGTCATTATTTCTTTGTATATATATATATATATATATATATATATGGAGAAAGAGAGAGAGACATAGATATGTAAAGATGGCTATCCTATGAACGAAACGCATTTCTTAAGGTCTTGTTTTCTTTCGATGGCCCACAATATATTCACAAAATTCCTTCCTTGTGAAAATAAACTCCCTTCCTCGTTTCCTAAACTCTTTGCGTCCTGGCATCTAAAATTTCCTGAACGACTCATCATTCAATACTCTGGCACAGTGCTACAAGAATGGAGCACCTATGATGATTAAACTCACGATATTCGCGTTCACCCCAAGCAAGGCAACAAAGCCACTAAGACACAAGGGATTACTGGGTGTAGAAGTATTAGAAAACAGAAACATTACAAAGGAACGAGAACAAAAAAGAAGAGTCATCAGGAGGACATTGGACAGCGATTGACATGGCATTTAAGTTTTTGAAGATTAGAGTTGGTCGGAAAAGATTTAACCTGAAAAGAGTTCCACAACCGAGAAGTGCGAGAAAAGAAACTTTTTGCATAGAGCTTACCGCTACATCTAGCCAGCTCTACTGTAAATTGATGAGATCTCGACGCCAGTTTAGTACTGGCCTTAAGTTTTAAAAAGTCTATGTACCACAGCGAAAAAGAGTAATCAGGAAGCCAGTAGACAGTGATTGACATTGTATTTAGATTTTTTGAAGATGGCTGGAAAACATGAAGCCAGAAGGGAATTCCACAACTGAAATATAGGTAATTATCAGCCACAGTGGTTCGCCAAACTACATCCACGATAGGGGTCCTGGCAGGTATTTACTTAATTTTGATTACCGTATTTGACGGCATATAAGACACACCGGTGTATAAGACGAAACCCAATTTTAGCAAGGCAAATCAAGAAAAAAATTAGTCATTAGTAAAATTATTAGTAAATGGTACAGCCTCGGTCTGAGGTATTATTTTGATAAAAAAGCCATAATGACAAACGAAAAATAATAGGAAAAAAAGAACACGAGCCTATAAAATCTTTATTATATCCAAATTTTATTATATATAAAACTTATATTATATCCAAAGGTAAAACAAAATAAAAATCAAGCAATTATTACAATTGAGCAAAACAATAAAGTTACCATTAAGATTCAGTCAAAAATTTACCTTTATATGATGTGTACAACCTGCGTCTTGAAATGATTAGGATATAAAAATTCTGATTGTATTTATACCAATGCAACCGGAAGTTGTCGCAAGAAAACTATTAACGAAACAAATATATTTTACAAATATATAATTTGGATTTATTGTATATCATTTTAGTGAAACAAATTAGTAATATTAAACGTGATGAAATTAATATAATGAATATTATCAATTATAACACTTTTAATCTGCATAATAGCCTTTTAAATAATGACAATTGATATATGAAAGTTACTCTAAAGTCTAAGGTAATAGGAGTTGCCAGGTAGCTAATTTCGGCTGACTATCGCGAATTTTAAACCTACATATGGCATAAGAGGAGAATTTTAAAAGATATTTTTAATAAAAAAAATAAAGTGTTATATGCCGGCAAATACGGTAGTTTGACACACGGCCACAAGTGTGAAGCATTCCCGAGGAACGATGTCGCTACACTAGGCCAGCCGAACAAGTTTGCTAAAGTTCTAAGATAGGCGTCCGAAAGACGAACTATATAAATTGTAGCAAAGGCAGTCATGGCAAATTCAACTAAAATGAAAACTTGAATAGCAAGGATTATTTTGTGCAACAATTTTATTGATTTTTCCAGCCGAAAACGTTTTTATTTTCTCTGATTATTGGAAGGAAAGTTGATGAAAATGACGCCATCTTATCGGTGGATCGATCAGAAGGAAAATGGTGTTCGATCTGTTTGGACTCTTGACAGTGTCTAAAAATATCCTTCTGAAAAATTTAGACCCGATAGGATCAGTAATGATAAATAAACTCTTCTAAATATTCTGAGTTATTCAGACTAATATCCCTATCTTTTCTCTTTTAAATGCAATGTTTCGGCCTTTCTAGAGCTTTCATCGTAGACTGAAAATCACAGATAAAGTCTTACCATTATTCCATGCTTGCTTAAGAATTCTTATCTATTTATCTATCTATCCACCTCAATGTGTTTACCTCTCTTTCTCTCTCTCTCTCTCTCTCTTTCTCTTTCTTTCTCTCTTTCTCTTTCTCTTTCTCTCTCTTTCTCTCTTTCTCTCTCTCTCCCGGTGTGTGTGTGTGTCTCTCTCTCGCTATCAATCACACTATCTCAGTTTTTTCAGATATATCTATCTACTGCAGTCTCTATACCACGACATTTATTTTAAAAAAATTATTTCAGTTTAAATTTCTCAGCGCGCCCTCATCTTTCTGCGCATGTGTAGTACACATTGTAGTACACATGCGCAGAAAGATGAGAGCGCGCTGAGAATTTTAAACTGAAATTATTTTTTTTTAAATAAATGTCGTGAACTTTAGATATCTCCATTAATTCACTAAAAACTTTAGATATCTCCATTAATTCGCAAAAAAAATAACATACCATTGGGAAGAAATGTCCCAGATTTAATGAAAACCAATTTCTATCGTCAAAATCCACATGCTGTTATTAAGAGGAATGACCTAAGTATTTTTTTTATCTTTAAGTTATGTTCGTTTGTCCTTCTTAGAATAGAAATTTTGGTTAAAAAAAATTTTTTTTTCTGCACCAACAGTAGGGGGTGGCAAAGATTAATATATGAAATTTTAGCGTCATCTTTAGCGTTACAATGACTTGGTAATTCTTGCAAAAATCAAATAATTGTCAGATTTTAAGCCTAGAACAATATCAACTTTATCAAACTTAAATAAAAACTTAAAACTTTATCAATTAAAGTTACACCACTACTAAACATGGGTATATCATACCCGATTTTGAAAACATCGAAAAAAATATTAAATGTATACTGCGTGCCAAATTATTATCGAGATAACTTTTTTATAATATTTCAAAAACCATCCAGTCAATTCACACAAAATTTTCACATAAGGTTGGCAACACTGACCTGCGCAATCACTGAAATTTTCGACCTGATCTGCGCAATGTAAACAAACGGGCGCCATATTTGTTATCAGTACGGTGATTTGAGCGTGCCAAATTATTAGAAAAGTGTAAGAATTTAGTAAAAAGATGGGCCATAAAAGCAGTTTAAGTGATGCTGAAAAGGAAACTATCACCTCAGAACTCTCAAAAGGTAAATCTACCGTAGAAATTTCTAAAATGATAGGGAGGTATCATCAAACAGCGAAAAAGTTCACCGCCGACCCTACACAAGTACGCAAAAGGGCAGATAAAGGCAAGCCGAGAGTTATTTCACGTCGTCTCATGTCACGACTTAAACGAGAGGCCACGAAGAACCCTGGACTTACCACTCAAGAGCTTTACAGTCGCATTGGGGATCCTACTGTGCCTAAAAGTACTTAGTGTCGGTATCTGAGGGAAATAGCGACAACAGTCAAACCTGTATCGAAGCCTCCGTTGACGAGAAATCACATTCAAAATCGATTGAAATGGGCCGAGGACAATATGAAGATTGACTTCTCTGAAGTTTTGTTCACAGACGAAACTCGAGCAACACTTGATGGGCCAGATAGATGGTGCAAAGGCTGGGTAATGAACGGACAGAATCGCCATCAGCCTTTGAGACGCCAACAAGGCGGTGGAGGCATAATGATCTGTGGTGGTATTATTGGAAAAACATTAGTGGGCCCATGGAGAGTACCAGATGGCGTCAAAATGACTGCTGATGCATACATAGCGTTTATGAAGGAGCATCTTGAACCGTGGATGCAAAGGCAAAGAGTTGCCTTCGGAAGGCCCATTGTTTTTATGCAAGATAATGCTCCCTCACATGCTGCTCACAAGACTACTGAATATTTGAAACAGTTAGGCTTCGATGGACCTCGAAAAATGAAGTGGCCAGCAAATTCTCCGGATTCGAACCCAATCGAAAACCTTTGGAGCATCATGAAGCGAAGACTGTACGCCAACGGACGACAATTCAGGAGCAACGTTGAGTTGTGGGAAGCAATTCTTGACATATCTCGTGGCATTACAGCAGATGACATCCTACAATTAACAAATTCTATGGATCGTCGACTTCTTCAAGTAATTTCAAAACAGGGAAAACACATTCCCGATTAATTTGTTTAAAACTGTCTTTATTTGTAACTGTTATTATTTGTTTGATTATCTTATTTATTAGCTGCTTGTGATCATAAACATTCACGTGTAACATTAATAAACGTTTTGTGTGCTCAATTCTGGGATTTTTACTAAACCTTTCTAATAATTTGGCACGCTCAAATCACCGTACGGATAACAAATATGGCGCCAGTTTATCGCCATATTATCACAAAGTTTCGGCCTTTCAGTATTTGTCTATATCTCTGAGATGAGGTATTATGTACACTATTTACATTATTCGGACTATTGTCCTCATCTTTGTCGCCATATTTATTACATTTCGGCTGTTGTACGCTCCGGCCTTCTTCAGGTGGTTGGAATGTCGAACTGAACCCTTTATTTCACTCGCTGAGGTAGACTGTTCTAGTTCCACGTGCTAGACATTGGAACTAGAACAACCTCTCCCACCGAGCGAAATAAAGGTTACAGTTCGACATTCCAACCACCTGAAGAAGGCCGGAGCGTACAACGGCCGGAACGTTTTGATAAATATGGCAACAAAGATAAGGACAATAGTCCGAATAATGTAAATAGTGTCTAGATTTCTTCACTAATATATATATATGGATTTGTGTGTGTGTGTGCACGCATGCGCATTGTGGCCAAATAAACTGATGGATTCAATATGAAAAGTTTTAATAATACTTTAGGCTATAATTAATATTTACTTTCGTTAATTATATTATGAATGAAAGAACAAAGCGTCAGATTATTATTGTGTTTAATTACAATATCGGAGATTCATTTAATGAGGCAACTTATCTTCTAAAATATCTTTTAAATACTTCTAATTTAACATTTACCTTTAGGACTAAAGCAGTTTCTCGTCCGCAGTAATACCGAGTGAAAGACGAAAACAATTGAACTCGCGCAAAATACAAATATTGCCGCTTACTTTTAGCTTTGTTTGGCACAAGGCCACGCGTATAGAGCACTACAATGGTCCGAAAGCGTGACCGAGTTATTAGAAAGTTAGCGTTCCGACCAGCAGATCTGGGTTTGAATGACATTTGAATCACATTGGCCGAAAAGAATGGAACCATTTAAGGGACAAAAAGAATATAATATTAAGTATTAAATACTGGAGACTTGGATTATTACTGATCCTTGTCGGAACAACGACTTCGTTACAAATGTAATTCAATGAACTACCATACTGATCAGAAGTCTAACGTTTCGGGGGAGAAAACAGTGAGGTGGAATACTAACAGTCATATATTGACTTTGTTTAGGTACAAAGACATAAAAACGCATACAGTATTCATACACTTTTTATGAACATAGATAGATATGAGCAAAATGCGATATATATATATATATATAAAAGTGAACATAGAAGTCAACACTTAGAGGCGACAGTCTGTTTCATGCTATATGCAATCGTCAGGCCACATATGCTGTTATTTTTCTCGGCTATTTATATATATACGGGTTAGTGGTGCATTGTGGGTATTCTATTATGGCGGTTATTTTTACCGGAAGTCGTTTTGTTTATTTATTTGGGTCAAATTATATTGCTCGTTTTTATTTTTTTGTTTCTTATTTTATTTATTTATTTATTAACGTAGTAAAAATTTGTTTATATCACTTATTTAACAGTTTTTTTATAAATTGACCTAAATTCATCCAAGTAAATAAATAGACAAACCAATCCCAAATTAAAAACTGTTCCCGCCAAAAAAAATAATAGTTAGAATGAACTACAACAACCAACCCCAAAATTGAACAAATAGCTTTAATTAAATTCTCAAACCAAACAAAACTGTTATATGCGTGTTTATATTTACACACGCTCTATCTCTGATACTGAGCACTTTATCCCATAAATATAGCACATCTAAAGACTATATTTCTTTATATATATATATATATGTGTGTGTGTGTGTGTGGGATGACGATTGCATCTAGCATGAAACAGACTGTCGCCTCTAAGTGTTGACTTCTATGTTCACTTTTATATATATATGTGTGTGTGTGTGTGTGTGTGTAAATAAAAAGAAAGAACAGTAAGATATATAATCCGATGTTCTTATAGATATTTTTATTTTTACAAAATAGTGCTCAATGTAAATTTACAGAGCATTAATATTATAAATTAATTGATTTAAAACAAAATAGTGCTCAAAGCCATAGTGTCTTTAATATAATTTAAAAGTAATTTTAAAAGTTACTACAAAATTCGCTTGAGGATGAAATGGAACTTATGTCTTTAATTTAATTACAAAATTGAATTCAGAGCTTTCAGCTTCCATTTTTGAAACATGGTTAGAACTGTGTAGCGAAAAAACCATATCTTAAATCAATTAATTTATGATATATATATATATAAACAATGACAGACTATCATCACTGTCGTGTCCGTATATTGTTTGATATGTTTGTAATTACATCTTTGATAATGGCTTGAGTAAGCCGAAAGCTTAGATTATATTAAAAAATAATGGATAAATATTGTGAATTTCTTTTTTCGGTTAATGATAATGTTATCAAACTTATCAGAAGATACGAAAAAATTTTACATAAAATAAATAGGCAACACTTGTCTATATTATTTAATGAAACGTGTATAAATGAAAATATGCTGCCTAAATACACACAATATATATATATATATATATATATATATATATATATATATATATATATATATATATATATATATGAATGGTAATACTCGTTTTGAAAAACCTCGGTTGGCTCAACTTGCAATATAACAAATTGATGTCCGAGGAAAAAATTGGAAATAAAAAAAAGAAAGAACCAAGAACATAACACTGTACGAATCCTCTCGTCAAGTGCTTGGTCTCCAAGTCCAAATTAAAAAAAAAAACAAAAACAACACGAGTAAAAGACTAAACGTAAAGTGCTCAATAAACTAAGTAGTGTAAAAACTAAAATAATCCAATGAAATGAGAACAAATCGAATATAAATTCCAACGTTTATAACATTAATTTATAAGAGGACTCAATACAGTCCAATAATAGAGCAACATTCTTTATTATATGATATTACATCAAAACATGTGAATAACGCTGCACAAATGCAATCCTGTTTTGATGTGTATCAACACATCTCATCAGTCGTCAGCAAATGACTGGTTAGTACAATTTATTAGGATTTCAATCACACAGAACCCCTTTTCACGTGAAAAAAGAAAGAAAAGAAAAAGAGCAAGAAAGAAAGACACAAGATATAATCTTTTTTTCCCCAGAGAAAATGAATATAAAAAAAGGAAAAGAGCAGAAAGGCATAGAGAGTGGCAAACAGCAGGACATGTTATGTTTATAATCAGTTCAACCAATCAAAATAACCTATGAGAAGTAAGAGGTCATGAAATAGATTTAAAATTGTAGCAAACTCAGACGTTATATTTGAAACAAATCAAAATTTGCTACAATAAGAAAAGTTATCTTCGAACGGGTAAATAAACAGGTGAAAAACACCTTGGACTTATTCAATGAATTGATACCACGGAAGTTATTAACTGGATTAGAAGTATCGACAACAAAAAAAACTACACCTTTATCCAGTTTGACATTGTTGATTTTACTCTTCCATATCCAAGGACCTTTTTACACTAGCATTAGAATTTGCCAAAGTTTATTCTAACATCTCAAGTGAAGAGTTAAGTATTATTATAAATTGTTGGAAACAGTGGGAAAAAATTCTGATGATAACTTTGACATTTCTTTAGGATCATTGGATTCTGCGTTGTCTTCTGATCCGGTTGGTTTTATATATTTTGTTTTACCTTACTGCTTATAAAGAAATCAATCTAGATAGTATAGGGATATATAGAGATGATGGTCTTATGGTTGTAAAAACTAATAAAATTAAAGTTGATAAACATAGAAAAATGATTCATAGAGAATTTAAAAGTCTAGATCTTAAGGTTAAAATAAGCACTAATATTAAACAAGTTGATTTTCTCGATGTAACGTTGGATCTAGTCTATGACAATTTTCAGCCTCATATGAAAAATAATACCAACCCAATTTATACGCTCCCCAATTCCAATCACCCCCACCCAGTCTGTAATATATTCCTTCCTCTGTTATACGTAAGATCAGCAACCACTCATCGAACAAATATGTGTTTGAGAAACATAGCAGTGTGTACAATAAAGTTTTTAAAAAACTCCAAATTCTGGAGAATTGAACTAAAGAGAAATAACTGAGACATCCGAAAAAGTCATGGGAAGTGGAACTAGAACATTCTACCCCGGTGGACGAAATAAAGGATTGGATTCGAAATTCCAATCAGCTGAAGAGAGGCCGGGTCGTACAACGACAGAAACGTCGTGAATATGGTAATGAAAATGAGGATAACACTCTGAATAATGTAAATAATGCAAGTAATCATAATGCCTCATCTCAGATAAAGACAGGGATATATAGAGAGACATAGACATAAAGGCTGGAGAGTACAACGGCCGAAACGTTGTGAATATGGCAATGAAGATGAGGTTAACAGTCCGAATAATGTAAATAATGCAAGTAATCATAATACCTCATCTCAGAGATATAGAGGCCGAAACGTTGTGAATATGGCAATGAGGATGGGGATAACAGTCTGAATAATGTAAATAATGCAAGTAATCATAATACCTCATCTCATAGATATAGACATATATCTGGCAAGTGTTTTAACAGAGGGTGGACGATGTGACACCGAGATCCGAACACGCACTATCCTCAAGAAAGAAGCATTCCAAACGCTAGGCAAGGTGCCAAGAAATCGGAAAATTTTCGTTAGAAACAAAGAAAACAGTGCTGGCTTGCTATGCTTGCTATCCTCTTATATAAAAGTGAAGTTTGGACAATTTCCCCATGGATGAGGAGATATCTGCAGCCAATGAGGATACAGAAGGATACTGGGAATTTCCTGGACGAAACATGTACGCAACGAAAATGACAACAGAAAGAGAACTTATGCTCAGAATCAGAAAGAGGCAGATTAAATTCCTTTGACACATGAGAAGAGGGGCTTAATTCTCAGGGGGCATTTAGTGTACAAGAGAGACAACGGAAAAAGAAAGAGTTAATTACTGGACAAACTTTTGATATCAAATGGACCAAACACTTTATCAAAGGGAGATAAACTGCTAAGGGGCACAAAAGAGTGGAAGTTATAGAGAGCCATGTCCTCAGCTATCCATTTTAGTTGTTGTTGCTGTTCAAGTGATATGGGTTTTGTTGTCAGTTAAAGTTCTTTGTGATTTCATTCTTTAAGTTTTCTTTAAGAACTTGAGGACACATTTGCTCGAAGCCATTTTTAATCATTGTGAAGAGAAAACGGTTGTATGTAGCTGATAAAACAAACGAAGTAGGACTTTTCGGCAAATTTCTTAAACAGAAAAATAGTTCACATGAATCAAATATTCAAATCAACTAAAGAATATTTTTTTTTAATTAAAGTAAAAATGTCTGAAGAAGTGACACGGTGCAAATTTCAAATCTTGATTTGTGAAGAGAATGAAAAATAAAAATGATTACAAGCGAATTAATGTAAAAATGGCGTTTTCTTTTTTCTTTATTTTGTTTTTGTTTTCTTTGTCTTTAATTTGACTTCCATTTTTTATTTTTTTTTAATTCCCGGGCGTTATTTTGCGTCGTACACTAAATGACGACAGCAGACAACAACTTAAAAATGCCGCGAACCAAATAAAAAAAAAAAAAAACCGAATGTCACGTGATGGCTGACCTCCTTCCCGAAAGCCTCGAGTAGTTTGCGGTCGTCGCCACTTGTTCGGTCGAAGCTACTTCAATTTCACAGGTTTTAATTAAAAGCAAGAATGAAATTATTTTCTTGTTTATCGTTTTTTTTTTAAATTTACCTTCCGGAAATGACGTCAATGCGGAGAAAACGTTCGTATCAGTCCATATAAAGTGTCGGATTTAGGACATTTCATATGTTTGGAGCAATGAAGATGAATTTAAAACCGCATGTCTTATATTTTATCAATTTTTATTTATGGTCAATCTCCTTATTCTATTGTTGTAGTCGGTTTTAGATTGGATTTACAACAATTCATCGTTAGACGCTATCAACTGTCCACCATTTAAGAATGCCATTTTGTCCACGCATTGAATATTACTCTCACATCTATTCTGGTGTGTCTGCTATGAATCTAAAAATTCTTGGCAAAACAGAAAGGATCTGCAATGCTATGAGTCCTGAACTGGCATATCGGCATCAGTTGGTTTCCAACCACCGGAACATAGCTTTATGACTTTTCCATAAATATTTTTATGATAACTGAGAAGCTTCCCTCTTTGGTAATTCGGCTTTACGGATTTTAGCGCAGTACTAGTTTGGCAGATAGGTCTCATCATTTTAAAATTGAAATTGCTTGATGTAACCATAATTTCTATGAAAACAGTTTCTCTCACACTTCTCGCTTGTGGAACTCTCAAAAGTCCTTTTTTTTCTTTTTATTTTTTTTATTTATTTATTTTTGAAATAATATGGAGTCTTGAAAAACTTCAAATGCAATGTCTGTCGTCATCTTCTATCATATTAATATCTTTTCTTTTAATGTCCTCTTTTCTTATTTCTCAGATATGTATTTCTTTCAGTAGGCCTTTGCGTCTTAGTTACTTTATCACCTTAAATGGGGTAAAATGATTTTATTAAATTAATGGACATTGTCAAGCTAATTCTACTGTTATTATAAGTTTTGGATCATCATAGAGAAGAGATTGAGTTTTCTCCGGTCATGACGCACGGTTCTCCTTTGAATGGGGCGTCATACTGTAAAAGTCTGTTAAGTTACACGTCCACATATTCTCTTTTCATGACAATTTTGTAAGCAACAGTATATCAACAAATAATATATTAAATAGATTTTCGAGCAGAAGCCCTCACTAAATCCAACATATTGACTTCTCATGAAATGTTTGCTAAAGATAAATCAACTACTAATATTTTAAATTAATTTTCGACCAAAAGCCATCACTAACTTCAACATTTTGTCTTCACGTAACATTCTTACAATCAAAGATAAATCAACTATTAATATTTTAAATTAATTTTCGACCAAAAGCCTTCAAAATTTCAACATATTGTCTTCACGTAATATTCTTACAATCATAGATAAGCAAGATTTTCGACCAAAAGCCAACACTAACTCCAACATATTGTCTTCACGTAACATTCTTACAATCAAATATAAATCAACTATTAATATTTTAAATTAATTATCGACCAAAAGCCATCACTAACTCCAACATATTGTCTTCACGTAACATTCTTACAATCAAATATAAATCAACTATTAATATTTTAAATTAATTATCGACCAAAAGCCATCACTAACTCCAACATATTGTCTTCACGTAACATTCTTACAATCAAATATAAATCAACTATTAATATTTTAAATTAATTTTCGACCAAAAGCCTTCACAAAATCCAACATATTGTCTTCACGTAATATTCTTAGAATCAAAGATAAATCAACTATTAATAATTTAAATTAATTTTCCACCAAAAGCCTTCACTAACTCCAACATTTTGTCTTCACGTAACATTCTTACAATCAAATATAAATCAACTATTAATATTTTAAATTAATTTTCGACCAAAAGCCGTCACTAAATCTAACATCTTGTCTTCACGTAACATTCTTACAATCGAAGATAAATCAACTAATATCTCAAATAGATTTTCGACAAAAGCCATCACTAACTCCAACATATTGTCTTAACGTAACATTCTTACAATCAAATATAAATCAACTATTAATATTTTAAATTAATTTTCGACCAAAAGCCTTCACTAAATCTAACATATTGTCTTCACGTAACATTCTTACAATCAAATATAAATCAACTATTAATATTTTAAATTAATTTTCAACCAAAAGCCTTCACTAGATCTAACATATTGTCTTCACGTAACATTCTTACAATCAAAGATGAATCAACTATTAATATTTTAAATTAATTTTCGTTCAAAAGCCATCACTAACTCTAATACATTGTCTTCACGTAACTTTCTTACAATCAAATATAAATCAACTATTAATATTTTAAATTAATTTTCAACCAAAAGCCTTCACTAAATCTAACATATTGTCTTCACATAACATTCTTACAATCAAAGATGGATCAACTATTAATATTTTAAATTAATTTTCGATCAAAAGACATCACTAACTCCAATACATTGTTTTCACGTAACATTCTTACAATCAAATATAAATCAACTATTAATATTTTAAATTAATTTTCGACCAAAAGCCTTCACAAAATCCAACATATTGTCTTCACGTAATATTCTTAGAATCAAAGATAAATCAACTATTAATATTTTAAATTAATTTTCGACCAAAAGCCTTCACAAAATTCAACATATTGTCTTCACGTTACATTCTGACCATCAAAGATAAATCAACTATTAATATTTGAAATTAATTTTCGACCAAAAGCCATCACTAACTCCAACATATTGTCTTCACGTAACATTTTTACAATCAAATATAAATCAACTATTAATATTTTAAACTAATTTTCGACCAAAAGCCATCACTAACTCCAACATATTAATCTTCACGTAACATTCTTACAATCAAAGATAAATCAACTACTAATATTTTAAATTAATTTTCAACTAAAAGCCTTCACAAATCCAACATATTGTCTTCACGTAAAATTCTTACAATCAAAGATAAGTCACCTATCAATATTTTAAATAAATTTTCGACCAAAAGCCATCACTAACTCCAGCATAATGTCATCATGTAACATTTTTTACAATCAAATATAAATCAACAATTAAATTTCTAAATTAATTTTCGATCAAAAGCCATCACTAACTCCAACATAATGTCATCACGTAACACTCTTACCATTAATATAAAACAACAATTGATATCTTGAATTAATTTTCGATCAAAAGCCATCACTAACTCCAACATATTGTCTTCACGTAACATTCTTACAATCAAATATAAATCAATTATTAATATTTTAAATTAATTTTCGATCAAAAGCCTTCACTAAATCTAAGATATTGTCTTCACGTAACATTCTTACAATCAAATATAAATCAACTATTAATATTTTAAATTAATTTTCGACCAAAAGCCAACAGTAACTCCAACATATTGTCTTCACGTAACATTCTTACAATCAAATATAAATCAACTATTAATATTTTAAATTAATTATCGACCAAAAGCCATCACTAACTCCAACATATTGTCTTCACGTAACATTCTTACAATCAAAGATAAATCAACTATTAATATTTTAAATTAATTTTCGACCAAAAGCCATCACTAACTCCAACATATTAATCTTCACGTAACATTCTTACAATCAAATATAAATCAACTATTAATATTTTAAATTAATTATCGACGAAAAGCCATTACTAACTCCAACATATTGTCTTCGCGTAACATTCTTACAATCAAATATAAATCAACAATTAATATTTTGAATTATTTTTCGACCAAAAGCCATCACTAAATCCAACATATTAATCTTCACGTAACATTCTTACAATCAAAGATAAATCAACTACTAATATTTTAAATTCATTTTCGACTAAAAGCCTTCACAAAATCCAACATATTGTCTTCACGTAATATTCTTAGAATCAAAGATAAATCAACTATTAATATTTTGAATTAATTTTCGACCAAAAGCCATTACTAACTACAACATATTGTCTTCACGTAGCATTCTTACAATCAAAGATAAATCAACTACTAATATTTTAAATTCATTTTCGACTAAAAGCCTTCACAAAATTCAACATATTTTCTTCACGTAACATTCTTACCATCAAAGATAAATCAACTATTAATATTTTAAATTAATTTTCCACCAAAAGCCTTCACTAACTCCAACATATTGTCTTCACGTAACATTCTTACAATCAAAGATAAATCAACTACTAATATTTTAAATTCATTTTCGTCCAAAAACCTTCACTAAATCCAACATTTTTTCTCCTGAAATTTTCACTATCAAAGATAAATCAACCATCAATATTTTAAATTAATTTTCGGCAAGAATCTTCTTCGAATTTAAGATGCCTCATCGTTTTTACAACATATATTCAATTATCTCCTATTAATATTCTTAATTGATTTCCTTCCAGAAGATATCAAGTAACTCAGCCTGAAGACTGTCTATCTCAACCGCCATTTATTTGCGAGTAACATCAAATTTACTTACCGAAAATATATTTTTTAATTTCCTGCCATAAGCCCCCACAGTATAATGCGTAAAGTTTCCACTTGTCTTTTTTTGCCAGCTATAGACAAAACTTGATTTCTCTTAAGAAGACTTCATGAAATCTAATCGGAATGCAGTCTCGCTATAAAACAGACATTTTTTACCAGCAACACAAATTAACGTACAAGAAATTTCATTTCCTTCCAGAAGACTTATGAAGAATATAAAGTTTCAAGACATGATAGATAAGAATGGGTTTAAATAGATAGATAGATAGATAGATAGATAGATAGATAGATAGATAGATAGATAGATAAGAAAAGCTCAGTTCATATGAAAAGATTTTGAAAAGATAGATAGATAGATAGATAGATAGATAGATAGATAGATAAGAAAAGCTCAGTTCATATGAAAAGATTTTGAAAAGATAGATAGATAGATAGATAGATAGATAGATAGATAGATAGATATGAACAGACAGATAGATAGATAGATAGATAGATAGATAGATAGATAGATATGAACAGACCGAGATAGATAGACAGATAGATCGATAGATAGATAGGAACAGCTCAGTTCATATGAACAGATTTTGAACAGATAGATAGATAGATAACTAGATAAATACATACATACAAAATAGCTGGCCATTCGTATTCTACTAGGGCGACTAGCCAATCCCTACTGCAGACGCTCGCTCAGGCACATTTGTGTTTGTTCAACACGCACCTAGCCCCCCCCCCTGTGGTTTATACTGCAACTATGCTGAGCAGACCTTAGTCACATTTTCTGGGTGAGATTGTGTTATCTATCATGATCAACAATCTGAACAACACCAGCATATTCAAACCCTAGGTCACGACGACTTCGAGCTAGCACAGCTATCGTCGACCCCAGTGTTCTAATTTCACTCAGAAGGCTTGCGTCACCCTTTGGTGTGGTTTTCAGGTACTTTCCAAAGGTGCCGGATGCTGGGATCGACCCCCTGCAGTCGATAACATCAGGTAATCTCTTTCCTGGAAAATTCGAACACGGGTCTTATGGTCAGAAAGCAAACGATCTAACCACTCGGCCACGCGCTCAAATACATAGATACATACATACAAACAAATGATGATGATGATGATGATGATACGCCGTATCTTCACAGATAATGGCCGCCTAATCACATTTGCTCTCCATCTTGCCCCTCTCTCGTGCATGACCCCGCAGGTGACTTGGCTGGCCGGCTGTCGACTTGCATGACTTGTTACACAATTTCCTGATTCCTGTGCATCATCATGTGCCTTTTCTGTCCGGTGCTGGTTTTGCATATCTTCTTCACACAGCGTGCAGGATGTGACACTCTGTGTCTAGGAAATGTCAAGGGGCGATTTTTTCTTGATGTGACTTCACATGATTCACCCAGCCAGCCTTTGAAAGAAGTACGCGCTGACGGAAATCGCATGTCCAGCTCTTGATACCCTCGTCGAGTCCATGTTTATCATCGATTCGACGTCACCACTTCAGCCATTTGTGTTCCAGACGACATTCTTCGAAGAGTTGACACCCGTCTCTTATTTCACCTCTCCATTTAGGGTCATCTCTTCCCAATTGTTGAAGTCAAATGCCAGATTTTTTTCAGGTTGATCTTGATACAGTCTTTGTCTCTTTTTCTTGATTTGTACTGAGGACGTTTTCCGATACTCAGCACACCATAAAACAATTCTTTTGGGAGTCTACTATCCTTCATTCGAATTATGTGTCATGTCCATCGCATTTGGGAGGATGTTACAAGAGTCCCTATGCTATGACAGCTGGCTATGACTAGTGTTACGACTGGTGCAACACAAAATAAGAACCAGATTCGTAGAAATTAAGGTTGAAGAAAGGAAATTACATCTAATAACGAAATGCGCATTTTATTTGACATATAATCATACTTATTATAAAACCCAGGTTGTGTGTGTGTGTGTGTGTGTGTGTGTGTGTGTGTGTGTGTGTGTGTGTGTCTGTTCGTTTATATATTGGATCGGATTTCCTACATTTTTCAACCGATTTCAACAAAACTTCACAGGACTACGTAAAATGACCTTGCGGTGGTTCTGACAGCGTCAAAAATTGGAAAAACACAATTGTTTTTGCAGGAAATCAATTTGAAAACACGATTAAGAGGCATCGCTATCGCGAGAATGAAAGGGGGATAACTCATATCAAGTTATACTTATTATAAAACCCAGATTGTGTGTGTGTGTGTGTGTGTGTGTGTGTGTGTGTGTGTGTGTGTGTGTGTGTGTGTGTGTTCGTTTATATATGGGATCGGATTTCCTACATTTTTCAACCGATTTCAACAAAACTTTTTTTTTTCGGCAGGTAGTGTTTCTTATTGTCTTGCACACCTTTTCCTTTATTTTTACATTCAGAATGCTTTAAAAATTCCATTTACAAGACAATTGTTTATAGTAAAATTCTATTCAATCGGTAGACTCATAACGATTGAAAACAATGTTTTTGTTTGAGTTTGACCAATTCGTAAAAAAAAAAAAAAAAAAAAACTAATTAAGACATGCGTGTCCGTCAACCTTAAACAATAATCTTTGTCAATTTTATTTTTCAGTCTTTATGATGGTCGATACTTGATCTATCTCTTACTGTTACATCCCCGGGCAACGCCGGGCTCTACTGCTAGTACAATATATTTTAGAACAATAGGGATGAGTTTTAAACAATATAAGATAGGAAATGCTAACAAGTTACTAAGTGTGCGAGAACCCAGAGAGTAGTTGGCTTAACGTGTAAACTATATAATAGAGTGAAAGAGGAAATCCACTGTAGTTAAGATTAAGGCGACGGAAGGGAATTCGTCGCTAGGCAAAGATTGGTTTGGTTTGGTTTGTTTTACGGCATATCAACCCCAATGGGTCATTTAATGCCGACAACTTTTTTTTCCTAGTAATATTTTTGTTTTGTCAAAAATCCATTTCTATTAATATTTTTCCCTCAAAAACGTATAACTGGTAATATTACTTTTTCAAAAGCGTGTAGCTGATAATATTATTTTTCAAAAACGTATAGCTGGTAATATTATTTTTCAAAAACGTATAGCTGGAAATATTATTTTTTCAAAGACGTATAGCTGGTAATATTATTTTTTCAAAAAGTATAGCTGGTAATATTATTTTTTCAAAGACGTATAGCTGGTAATATTATTTTTTCAAAGACGTATAGCTGGTAATATTATTTTTTCAAAAACGTATAGCTGGTAATATTACTTTTTTGAAAGACGTATAGCTGGTAATATTATTTTTTCAAAAACGTATAGCTGGTAATATTACTTTTTTCAAAAGCGTGTAGCTGGTAATATTATTTTTCAAAAACGCATTATCAGAGGACTTGCTGTTGGACGCAGTTCATCGTCCCACCCAGGACACGGATATAGTTTATCGTCTTACCCAGGACGCGGATGTAGTTTATCGTCATACCCAGGACACGGATGTAGATTATCGTCATACCCAGGACGCGGATGTAGTTTATCGTCTTACCCAGGACGCGGATGTAGTTTATCGTCATACCCAGAACGCAGATGTAGTTTATCGTCATACCCAGGACGCAGATGTAGTTTATCGTCTTACCCAGGACGCGGATGTAGTTTATCGTCATACCCAGGACACGGATGTAGATTATCGTCTTACCCAGGACGCGGATGTAGTTTATCGTCTTACCCAGGACGCGGATGTAGTTTATCGTCATACCCAGGACGCAGATGTAGTTTATCGTCTTACCCAGGACGCGGATGTAGTTTATCGTCATACCCAGGACACGGGTGTAGTTTATCGTCATACCCAGGATGGGGATGTAGTTTATCGTCTTACCCAGGACACGGATGTAGTTTATCGTCTTACCCAGGACGCAGATGTAGTTTATCGTCATACCCAGGACGCAGATGTAGTTTATCGTCTTACCCAGGACGCGGATGTAGTTTATCGTCATACCCAGGACACGGATGTAGTTTATCGTCTTACCCAGGAAGCGGATGTAGTTTATCGTCATACCCAGGATGGGGATGTAGTTTATCGTCATACCCAGGACGCGGATGTAGTTTATCGTCATACCCAGGAAGTGGATGTAGTTTATCGTCTTACCCAAGACCCGCTTGGCAAAGAATTATATTCTTTTCTTCTTAAAAATTAGTTTGATCTTCACATATATATAAAATAAAAGAGTTTGGTCAATAATATCAAGGAAAATGGTGAAGTATTTACCGATAGTCTTTTCTTTTCGTGGACTGTAGGAATTTAAATTTTTTCGGTCGAAGCTTTGTTCTTGAATCAAAAGAGACCGGAGTCGACCTCAATAGTTGTGGCTGTGGGTTCAGGAGGTAAATGGCTAGTTGATACGAACTCCTGTTTATATGTGTTTTTTGTGCCCTCTAGAACCAAGTAGAAGCCTCTAGAGATTTCTAGAAAGTTCCATTCTATTATTACGAAATCTAAAAGGTTTGATTAATGGGAGCTTTTCGTAGGGTAAAAACGGCATCTAGTAGCTACACATTTAAGTCATCATTTTAAGTTAGGTTTTCTATTCTATAGTATAAGCGTGAAGAAGTAGAACAAAATGGGGCCTTATAACACTAGGACATCAGTATCAGGAGTTCTGCTTTCCTGGAAACGCTCAAGTATTTTTACGTTTGCTGAGTAGCGTCTAGGTTTCAGAGGCGTGTAGAAGAGCTGTTAGAACGCAAACTCTATGCACACATACCTTGGTATGGTTGGTAATGTCCCGAGCTGCCCATACTCTCCTTTCCAAAGGCCGCAGAGGCCTTCTGGGTTCGTAGATATATTTTGGCATCCAGTGAATCATCTTTTGTAATTGTAAGAAAGTGTCTGCAATGGGGGATGGGCTAGTCGCCCTAGTTGACGGGTATTATCGAATATGAGTGGCCAGCTATAGACAGATATTTAGAAAAAGCACAGGAAAGGTTGAATGAAGCCGAGATGCCAGATAGATAGAGATCTGAGGTATATGTTTAGGAAGTTCACGAGATCGCTAAAAAAAAAAAATCAGCATACCGTGATGAAATCATGCTCCAAAAGCAATAAAAACCGAGTTTTATCGTCCAAATCTTTGTTATTATTAAGAGGAAGGATTAAAGTATTTTTTGATTATTTAATTAAATTTTTTCCTTCTTTTTAGGACATTCGAAATTTTGATTAAAAAAGTTCTTTTTCTTGCGTCAGCGGTTTTACTAACTTTTAGCATAGCAAATTTGTTGCCTCTTTTTTTGCGGTGACAGACACGTTAATTTGGAAATTTTTGCAAAAATCAAATAATTTTCTGAACTTATTCACAAAGGAATAAAATTATTTTTGAAAATTTTTTATTAGAAAATCTTGGTAAAATATTTTTTTATTTTATATGTGTTTCACCACCTTACTTAATTTTACTAAAGCTTGAGAAATTCATCGAGATAATTTTTAGTGACAATATTATTTAAATCACCGATTTTTTTTTTTTTTTTCTTACCGAAAACCTGTTCTGAATCGAAAAATAAAAACGCAAGAAAACTACGACATTACTTAATTAGTAATATATATTAAAGACAATACTGTCTGAAGAAAAAATAATTTTTCGATGAAAAATTAATTTTTAAGATTTGTTTTTATTTTTTACAATTATTTACAATTAAAAATTGAATAATTTATAGAGTTTGTGGATCGATTAAAGTTCAATTTCAATTCATCTGGAATATTGTTATTAACTAAAACTATATTTACTAACTGTATATTTTAAAGCTTATCACGATCTAAAGACCCTGATTATTTTTAAAAGAATTTCGTTTTTTTTATGTGTGTATGGATGAAGAAATTCTGAAGTATGGATGTACAAACCGATAAATCTATTCTTAAAAGCTCACGTGTTTCTAGGACTGTCTTCCTTTACGGAAAGAAACAAAACCCTAATGAAAATTGTCATCTGTTACACCATAGATTCCATTCGGCGGTCAGTCCGCCATTAATAAATCGATTAACACGTCGGGAAAATGCAACCACGTGGTTAGGAAAAACTTGTATACAACATTTTATGCTCTAAGTAAGTAACATTTGTTTCAAATCAGATTAACTTTAAATTTGCTAATTTTCCTCAAATAACGTTTCAGAGTTATATATTTTATTTTTGCAAGATTTTTAAAACGGAAAATTAAGTTTTGTTTACAAAAGCCTAAATATGGCTGACGCTATCGATTTTACTGAAAACAAATACAACTCTATTCCTATCAATATATTTTCTGTCTGAAATAAACCAAATTATTTTGCTTACCGTATATAATAAATTTAATCTTTTAGCTTCTATTTAAAACTAAATTGAAAACTTTAGGAAAGGTTTTTCATTTCTAAAAATGTATTTTAAACCTTACGTATACCGAATTCGTGGAGGTGCCTATATAAATTGATAGATAGATATTTCCTGGTACAATGAAAATAGCAGTGGAAACTTTGGAATGTTATAATTTGCCTCAGGACACGAAAAGAAATACTTCATATTTGGCGCCATCTTAGAATCTGCTTTTGTTAACGTAAAGAATCCTTCCGTTTCTCCTGAAAAATAGTCCGCACAAAACAAAAGGTTCAATCACGTAACCAAATCACCGACAATTTTGTAGTTGTCCGGCAGCAAGAATCCAATTAAAACAGAATATTAATACGCATTGCTGTTAGAATTAAACGCTTGACACAGAGAGAGGCTACCACGTTCACAAAACAAATTTGTTTTTCTTTTAGGGGGGTTAGTTTCCATACGCTGGTTTTGAAGGTGAACAGGAATTGTCTCAGTTCGTGTTAGTTCTTGGTCAGATTCCTTGGTTTCGATTGGCTTCAGTCTAGATAAAGAAAAAAAAGCAAATTAAAAACAAATAGCCACAACTTTTTCTACGTAAACTCACGTGTGCTAATTCTGGGAAAAAAAAGCTCTATGCAGCAAAACATTATACTGAAATATAAAAACGTATCCCTTTCTCTCCTTTCCTATGTAGAGGCTGGTCTGAAAGTCTTGTCACGCCCTACCAAAAAGTAATGAAAACAATAGTAATATTAATTAAGTCACGTCTGACATCCTCCAAGCTCTTGCCAGTATTCTATTCCGAACTGTACATCCAATCATGTGTGTATAATACCAGCTTGCAAGGTTTGTTGCTAGTCTCTCTTCTGAACTGTACTAGGGAGGAGGAGCTGGTTTGTCAGCCATGAATCAACATCCCCATGCTTGCCAGAATAGACACGATCATGTGTCCATTTTGTACACTTGCAAGAGTCTCTCTTCTGAACTGTACAAGCTCTTGTCAACCATCTAAAACTGAAAGTTATATTATGTAGCGGTGAGAGGATGTTCGGACCAGCGTGTACATTGGATCCCTTGCAAGGTTTGCTGCTAGGAAAGTTGGTTTCTCCTGGGAGAAACATTTTATGCTCCCATCGAAGTACCGTCCTCTCGGGAGGAGCTGGTTTGCCGAATCTTGCAATGAAGTCATGTCGAACATCCCCCATGCTCTTGCCAGAATACACACGATCATGTGTCCATACACTTGCAAGCAGTCTCTCTTCTGAACTGTACAAGCTCTTGTCAACCATCTAAAACTGAAAGTTATATTATGTAGCGGTGAGAGGATGTTCGGACCAGCGTGTACAATCCCTTGCATGCTAGAAAGTTGGTTTTCCTGGGAGAAACATTTATGCTCCATCAAGTACCGTCCTCTCGGAGGAGCTGGTTTGCCAATCTTGCAATGAAGTCATGTCGAACATCCCCATGACCATCATGTGTCCATACACTTTGCAAGCAGTCTCTCTTCTGAACTGTATCTTGTCAACCATCTAAACTTATATTATGTAGGGTGAAGGATGTTCGACCAGCTAGATCCCCAAGGTTTGCTGCTAGAAAGTTGGTTTCTCCTGGGAGAAACATTTTATGCATCAGAAGTCCGTCCTCTCAGGAGGAGCTCTTGCCAACTTGCTTCGTAACATCCCCATAGAATAACGATCATAACATTTGTTCTCTTCTGAACTGTACAAGTCTTGTCAACCATCTAAAACTGGTGTTCGGACCAGCGTGTACATTGGATCCCTTGCAAGGTTTGCTGGTAGGAAAGTTGGTTTCTCCTGGGAGAAACATTTTATGAATCGAAGTACCGTCCTCTCGGGGAGGAGCTGGTTTGCCAATCTTGCAATGATCATGTCGAACATCCCCATGCTCTTGCCAGAATACATGCATTCCATACACTTGCAAGCAGTCTCTCTTCTGAACTGTACAAGCTCTTGTCAACCATCTAAACAAAGTTATAAATGTGTTCGGACCAGCGTGTACATTGGATTTTGCAAGGTTTGCTGGTAAAAGTTGGTTTCTCCTGATTTATCTCCCATCGAAGTACCGTCCTGGGAGGAGCATTTTGCCGAATCTTGCATAGGCTTGCCAGAATACACACATCATGTGTGTCCAAATTAGCTCATGTCCCAGCCGTCTAAATAGAAATCTTTTATTTTGTGTGGTGAAAAACTTGCAGACCACCCCGTTTTGACGTTAAAATACGTCAAAGAAATCTTGATGCATTCATTAACTCTTCGTATTAATAACTGCATTGTTTCTTTCCATTATTTTTGACACTAGAACAAATCTTGCATGCATTCATTTCAACTCTTCATATATTAACTGCATTGTTTATTTCCAGATAGATAGATATTAGGTAGATAGATAGTCGTTTTTGATTAAAAATACGGAACGATATTATTACGATAGATTTGATAGATAGATAGATAGATAGATAGATAGATAGATAGATAGATAGATAGATAGATAATAAACGGAGATAGATAGATAGATAGAGAGAGAGAGAGAGAGAGAGAGAGAGAGAGAGAAGGTGGACTGAAAAATTCATAGACTGACTATGAAAAATTGAGACGAGAGCTGTGAATTCTTCCCTGCATTAATTTTAACTCTTCTTACGAAGAACTGCCTTGTTTATTCCTTACTTTCGGAGGAGCTGGTTTGCTGAATCTTTGAGTGAAATCATGGCGAACATCTTCCATGGTCTTGCTAGAATGCACACGATCATGTGTCCATACACTTGTAAGCAGCCATCTTCTGAACTGCAGGAGCTCATGTCAGTCATCTGAAATAGAAACATTATACCCAACTGCATATTATCTATGTATCTATCCCGTAGTTTGTTGCATGCCTGATAGATAGATAATATATTATATATCTGAATCCATATATAAACTGCATTACATTCTGATAGATAGATAGATAGATAGATAGATAATTATCCTACCTATCGCTGTATCTAACAAGCATACTACAAACTGTGAGATAGATAGATAGATAATATACTATCTATGTATCTATCTCGCAGCTTGTTATTTACTTGATAGATAATGTTATCTATCGAAATCCATATAAAACTCCATTACTTCCTGATACATATACACCCATACACCAACCCACCCACACACACACATATATATATATATATATAGAGAGAGAGATAGATAATTATCCTATCTATCATCGTATGTATGTAACAAGCATGCAACTGTGAGATAGATAGATAGATATACTATGTATCTATCTCGCAGATTGTTTTTTTACTTGATAGATAATATGTTATCTATCTATATCCATATAAAACTCCATTACTTTCTGCTACATATATACATATATATATATATATATATATATATAGAGAGAGAGAGGGGGAGAAGAGAGAGAGAATTATCCTATCTATCGTCGTACATATGCAACAAGCAACTGTGAGATAGATAGATAGATAGATAGATTATATATGTATATATCTAGCAGTTTGTTGCTTACTTGATAGATAGTATATTATTAAAGACATATTTTTATGTTTAACGTTGTTATTTTATAGATACAAGATTTAAGAAATGCTCTGTTTATGATAAACAGTATTAAATAACGTTACCGGCCTGAATGTCCGAGAAATTTTTCATAGAAAATTTTCGTTCTTTGACAGGATTCGAACCTGCATCCTATACGGAACCGTCATATACGCTGACGTGCCTTTACCGCTTGAGCTACAAAGAACCAATCGGTAGACAAGGTCGAATTTACTGCTTATAAACTCCAACTTTCCATGAATCTCGTACATTCATAACTGCTCTGGACCTTGTCTACCGATTGGTTCTTTGTAGCTCAAGCGGTAAAGGCACGTCAGCGTATATGACGGTTCCGTATAGGATGCAGGTTCGAATCCTGTCAAAGAACGAATATTTTCTATGAAAATTTCTCGGACATTCAGGCCGGTAAATGTTATTTAATACTGTTTATCATAAACAGAGCATTTGCTTAAATACTTGTATCTATAAAATAACAACGTTAAACATAAAAATATGTCTTTAATAAATAAATTGTCGGACCTTGTCCATTTCTTAATATAGTATATTATGTAAATCCATGTATAAACACCATTACTGTCTGATAGATAGATAGATAGATAGATAGATAGATAAAAAAAGAAGTCGGTGTGTGTATGAGAAAGAGAGAGAGGAAGACAGACAGAGTATTATCTTATTTACAATGAATGATTTATTTCAAATGTTTGATCTATGTGTTTACATCTTGTTGATATTCAGCGCTTTCGTTTCCGTTTTTATATTTATTTTTAGTGAATGTTTTTTTTTACTTTATTCGTATCCTATTTATTGAGATTGGTTACTCCATTTTTTTTTTTGCAACCCCCCCTTTCTTTCTTTCCCTTTCTCCTCTCTCCACTCCCACCGTCTCCTCCCACGCTCACTGCGCGCACTGAACGGCGTCGTCCATCATGATACCGTTAACAAATTCACTACGGAAGATTAAACATCGTCAAAGAAATTATTGAAAGAAATTATTCATAATTGCCACGGGCTGAACTG
>CAHIKZ030000998.1:0-55000 GCA_903632075.3 Acanthosepion pharaonis | reverse complement strand
ATAATTTATAGATAGATAGATAGATAGATAGATAGATAGATAGATAGATATGGAGTAGACTAATTTAGATAGATAGATAGATAATTAGATAGATAGATAGATAGATATGAAAGTAGACTAATTTAGATAGATAGATAGATAGATAGATAGATAGATAGATAGATAGATAGATAGATAGATATGAAAGTAGACTAATTTAGATAGATAGATAGATAGATAGATAGATAGATAGATAGATATGGAAGTAGACTAATTTAGATAGATAGATAGATAGATAGATAGATAGATAGATAGATAGATAGATATGGATAGATAGATAATTTAGATAGATAGATAGATAGATAGATAGATAGATAGATAGATGTGGAAGTAGACTCATTTAGATAGATAGATAGATAGATAGATAGATAGATAGGTGGTGCGATGGATAAATTGTCGTCTAAATTACGCAAAGAAAAATGACAGTAATACTTACATCTCACTTTAATAGATATATTCACCAAAATTACACAAAAATATACTGAAACACTAAAGATTAAACTTATTCAATAAAATCGCCATTTGACTTCACCCCCGACATCCAGACTCGTTCGGTATCTCCTGCAACACTTCTGGACGATCTCCTTTTTTCAGTTGGGGAATGCTTTCATAATCCTTGTTTTTAGTTAATCTTTGGTGTTGCCAGGAGTTTTGTCGGTCTTTCGCTCAATTGGCCCCCGCCCCCACATAATACTCAAGTGGGGTGCAGTCTGGGGAGTTAGGTGGCCAGATGTTAGTTGTGTGGTATGATGCAGAGTCCTGTTGCCAGACATCTTCTTGAGCCAGGGCAGTATTATTTCCTCAAGACACTTGACGTTGGCGTCTGTCTTGAGACTGAGGCCCTCACCAACAAATTCGGGACTTCTTTTCTGCACAATCAGAGTGAGTTTTCCGAGCTTCAGTACCTTCGTAATCACCATTAGACTCATCTAACTCCTTCCGAATCCTCTGCACTCTCCTCAGACTGACACTCAGGACACTCCGAAATATTCTTATTGGATCTTCCGGCACGAATGCTGAGCAGCACAGCATTCTGTTTCCAAATTTCTGGCAAAGGGAATTCCGTCATGACGCTCTTTTTCTCACAGACGGTGCCTAATTGATAGAGAGAGAGGGAGAGAGAGAAAGTGAGAGGAATGCCACGAGATAGATAGAGAGAGGGGGTGCCTTGAAATAAATAGATAGATAGATAGATAGATACATACATACATACATACATACATACATGCACAGAATGAGAGAGATGGGGTGGATCGAAATACATAGATAGAGAGATAGATACATACATACATAGGAATCCCTCGAGATAGATAGATAGATAGATAGATAGATAGATAGATAGATAGAATCCCTCGAGATAGATAGATAGATAGATAGATAGATAGATAGATAGATAGATAGATAGATAGATAGGAATCCCTCAAGATAGATAGATAGATAGATAGATAGATAGATAGATAGATAGATAGATAGATAGATTGTAATGACTCGAGATAGATAGATAGATAGATAGATAGATAGATAGATAGATAGGAATCCGTCGATAGATAGATAGATAGATAGATAGATAGATAGATAGATAGATAGATAGATAGATAGATAGAATATTAGCCACTCTCTTGATACCCATGTCCCCGATTAGAATTACGACCGTAGTCTCCAAAGAATTCATTTCCGATAAAACGCATCAATCTACTCGCCTCTGCCCCCTCCCGGCAAAACTTTTTCATTTCTGACAGCATATTTAGCAGACGTTGCCGTCAAATGGTTTTCTTAAAAATCCTTTCCATCGAATTATTGACCGACCCGAGGTTCTGTCAGGGCAAAAAAATCGTTGTCAACCTTGATGCAGTAATATTCATCCAATATGCCACTAACTCGTAGTCTGGATTCGAAAGCTGCGATTCATTGCGTTGACCTAGACACTTTATTTTAATGGGTTCCATTCACCAAGGTCTTACTAATGGTTTTTGTGAGCAGTTGAATTCTGTAATGTTAACATTGTAACGTCCAATAAGAATACGAAACTAAATCTTTCGTAGCTAAAGCTATTCAATTCCAGTAACCGTTACAGAATATTTCGGGGTTGTATCTTCATACGGAGGTGGAGTAATGGATAGCGGCTCGGATTGAGGACTCGGAGAGCCGAGTTCAAATTCCAGTCGAATCCATTACATCTACTTACGTGCTAATACCATTGGTAAAGGTACGAATCTTCTTCTTCTCCAGCTATAGGTAATTAACAGGACAGATCGGGTTCTATAGCCTTGGATGGCAACTAGTCTACCATAGAAAGAAATAGCAACCTGCTACGGGAAACATCTGCCTCGTCAGTCATGTATCGAAAGATACATGATCGCCTACGCGTGTATCACGCCTGACACATAACAGATCTTCGTCCAAAATTTTTCTGTCGTACGAGTCCTTAAGAATTTTAATTTACAGTTCTGGTAATTTCACATTTATTGTATTTTAACCGACTTCATATTTTATTAGTCTATTTTAACGATTATTACTTTATTCTTTGCGTGTCGATATAATTTCTGTATAGATAAGCTGATACGCCATGTTTATGGAAACTTAAAAGAAAATAATTATTTAAAAACTTGAAAATACGTCCTTAAAAACGATAATGGACCCCTAATAATGTTAGAAAATAGTTTAAACGATATTTATAAAAAATGATAGGGTTGAGGAGTTTTTTTTTTCCTTCCACTACTGATAGCTGGCTTCAATAGTCATTTAAATGTTATAATGTTTAGAAGTAGTTTTAAGTTATAGAATTTTAGAGAAGATAATTTAACTAAAAGAAAACCTAAAATTCTTAGAGTAAAGCACCAAACTTTGGCAAACAACCTACAGTTTAAGAATGTTAAATTACCCCCCTCGATTATCCACGGAAGCTGCTATCCATCTGATAATAAAAGGAGCCAGTCCCCAACCCCCGTGGACCACTTAAAATTCAGTCCGCTGATTGGATTGGTTGTTACTGTTGACCATGTTTGCCGTAGTCTTTGAATATAGAATCCAGTGCAGTACGTAATGTGTTCAATGGAACAACGCCAATATCACTAGTAGCAACTGTTCTGTAATTCTTCAGGTCTTCGATATCAGAGGTTGGCAGTGAAGATATTTTTGGAGAAAAAACAAAATGGCTGCCTTTATACACGTCGCATTGAATATTTTGAGCCTTCTGATTGGTTAACCCTTCTATCGGTGAACTATAAAATGAGTCAGCTCATTTTGGCTAGCTCACTAGTACACCAGGGTACCCAAAAATTCCAACAGTTATGAACATCCAATCAAGTGTGAGGAAAACGTGGTCGACTTTCTTCCTATTTAGTATAAAGACCAGAGTCTCTGCTAGCCTTTGATTGCGGAGGAGGGGGATCAATGTTTGATTTCCCCTGACTGGGGTTGACTTGGTGATGGCGTGTATGATGTGGAAAGACCCGAAACTCCATGATGAACCAAATCAATTTACATCACTGACGACTTCCTCCGGCGCATATTTAAGAGCGTATATTTTTAAAAAAATAGAGATATTCATTTTACTGTACTAGTAGTGAACATTTCACAGGTTTTGTTACTTGAATTTTATACTTTGACATAAAAATAATAAAGAAATTATTTCAGCACATAGTGGGAAAAAAAAAGTTCACAGGTTTTTTTATTTTTATACTTTGACATAAAATAAAAAGAAATTATTTCAGCACATAGTGGGAAAAAAAGTTCACAGGTTTTGTTACTTGAATTTTATACTTTGACATAAAAATAATAAAGAAATTATTTCAGCACATAGTGGGAAAAAAAGTTCACAGGTTTTGTTACTTGAATTTTATACTTTGACATAAAAATAATAAAGAAATTATTTCAGCACATAGGAAAAAAAGTTCACAGGTTTTGTTACTTGAATTTTATACTTTGACATAAAAAATAATAAAGAAATTATTTCAGCACATAGTGGGAAAAAAAGTTCACAGGTTTTGTTACTTGAATTTTATACTATGACATAAAAATAATAAAGAAATTATTTCAGCACATAGTGGGGAAAAAAGTTCACAGGTTTTGTTACTTGAATTTTATACTTTGACATAAAAATAATAAAGAAATTATTTCAGCACATAGTGGGGAAAAAATTCACAGGATATATTGAAGGCAGAGGAAAACAACGTATAACCTAACTAAGGAGTTTAAGATGCATCTTTTTAATCGTTGCAATCCAGGCGAGGTGGGGGCAATACTAGTACAGGGGGTTATAGGGAGTGAAAGTCAGTGGAAAAACTGAGTATAAGGAAGATTGATGAAAGGATAAAAGATGAAGGAGATTCAAAATGATAGAAGATGGCGATTGAATAATTTTTTTAACAATCCCACCTACGACAAACATGCCGGACATTTCTACAACCCAACAATTTAATGCTAGCACCACAGTCAGCAAGACCAGCCAAGGCTTTACGTCTACTACATTCCGCCCAACTGAAGCAACTACAACAGGTAATAAAGACTAACAAGTCACAGATTATTAGCTTGTCTGTATTCTTCTAAGCCCTTGTCCAAGACTAATGTCCTCTCTCCTATTTCAGTCATCAATCACAGAATAATTCGGACTTCTTCATCCGAAATGTCTTCTGCTATACGAGTCCTTAAGAATTAGAATTTACAGTTCTTGTAATTTTCTGCTTTAATTTTATACTTAATATAAAAAAAGACACTTGTAATTTGGAATTCACAAGCGGTTCCCACCCGCATGTATAGCACATGAGATTTGATTATAGTGGTGATGGTTTCGTGCAGTGTATACAATATACACTTTACAATATATATATATATATATATATATATATATATATATATATATATATAGATAGATAGATATATAATATTAATACATTATATATATTAATATTATATTGTATATTATATATATATATATAGTCGACTCTCCCGTCGGTTTCGACGTATGAGGGTCAAGCAGATCAGTTCCCAGGAAACTGACAGCGGCACATTAGATATGATTATAGTGGTGAAGGCTTCATGCAGGACCATCCACACTTTTTGAAGGGACGAATACAGAGACCTGGTGCACCGAATGCCACAAGGTTCCCGAACGACCCTCCGCAGGTTTTGAATTCAGAGTTGTCTTTCTCCAAGACCAGTTGCCATCCAAGGCTATAGAATCCAGTCTGTCCTGCTATTTACCCATAGCTGGGGGAGAAGAAAAGGATTCATACCTTTCCCAAGGTTATTAGCACGTAAGTGAATGTAATGGATTCGACTGGAATTCGAACTCGGCTCTGCGATTCCTCAATCCAAGCCGATCTCCACTACTCCACCGTGCCTACACTTGTAATTTCGGCTACAGAGAAATTGTCTCATCCTTATTCCGATGGCACCCTTCTGCGTCTTCTCACAACAATTGACTTTCCCAGACAGCATAGCTCGGGACTCAGGGTTAAACATTGGGGATCTGGGGTCAGCAATGCAAGACCGAAGACTGTGGAAAGGGATTGTCAATGAAGTTCTGACCAGCCATAGGCAGGTCGAAAGATGATGAAGATTACCTATCTATTTATCCGCTCATTCGAAATTTCTTCTGCTGTACGAGTCCTTAAGAATTAGAATTTACAGTTCTTGTGACACTTGTAATTTCCAATAAGTTTGAGCGGGACAGGGAAATCGTCTGATCCTTAATCTCACGGCATGATTCAGCAAGTGTCTTCTCACGAAAATTGACTTTCCCAGACACCATAGCTCGGGAACCAGGGTTGGACATTTGGGATCTAGGGACAGCGATGCATGACCAGTGTGGAAAAGGATTGTCAATGAAGCTTAGATCCAGTGACTAGACCCAAAGAATTGTGAGTTCAATACCAGGCTAGAGCAGAAAAAACTTGGCGAATTGAGTTAAAGGGAAATAACTGAGACATCCGGAAGAGGCATGGCACGTGGAACTAGAACAATTTACTCCAGTAGACGAAATAAACGGTTCGGTTCGAAATTCCAATCACCTGACGAAAGCCGGAGCGTACAACGGCCGAGACGTTGTTTAATATGGCAACAAAGCTGAGGATAACAGTCCGAATAATGTAAATAATGTAAATAAAAAAACACGTGTAATTTCGGCTAAGTTTGTGTTCGCTTAAAAAACGGTGTGTTAAAAGGACGGGTTTTCCCATGACACCGCTATTGTTTTAACTACCTTCACTCCCTCGGCAATGTTTATTGTTTTAAAAAGCGATTATTAGAATTGGAATAAATACTAAATATATGATGAAAGGGAATTTATTCATTTTTTTAATTCCGAGCCATTGTCCGCACATCCAAGAAAGTGATATTCCCAAGCGTTCATCCATCTTGTTACTCAACAAGTTCGACGTTGCTTAACTTCGGTGATTGTACGGGAACCTGTGTTTCAACGAGATATGCCCATAAAGACATTACATGACTCGCACTTCCAAACTTACAGCAGTTGGTATTCCAAAGCTGTTACCCATCTTGTTACTGAGCAGGCTTGACATTTGCTTAACTTCGGTGACCCTATGTGAACCAGATTTTCAACGAGATATGCCCATAAACACATTACATGACTCGCACATCCAAACTTAAAGCAGCTGGTATTCCAAAGCTGTCACCCATCTTGTTACTGACCAGGCTTGACATTTGCTTAACTTCGGTGATCGTACGGAAACCGGTGTATCAACGTGATGTGGCCGTAAGCCTTAGTGAAGCCGAGATACCAGGTCAGGACCGATAACATTATACCTCGAGAAATATCACAGGGGCATCAGTTCAGAATTGCAACAATATTCAATACATGGGAGAGTAATAGGCTTATAAATGATTCTGGTGAGAGAAAAATAAATGTCTAGCACAGCGCACCAAACCAAATTTCCTAACAGAAAGTTTAGCAATTGATTCGCCAGAACAATTACCATGAACGTATTTATAGAAAAGGCAAGTGACTGAAGCCGAAATGCCATGTCAAGATCAATAAAAATGCAGATTCTCCTTTGGATTTTATCAAGCCACTCTAAATACGTAGCAGAAGCACCGGACAATAAACGACAGCAATATTCAATCTATGGACGAATGGTAGACTTATAAATATGTAAGATATATTCTGGCGATAAAAATTACCTGGCACGACACATTGAATCAACTTTCCTATCAGTAGGCCTAGCAATTGATTCAATAGAATCAATCAAGTTCACACCGGTGGAAACCTTTAAATAAACGAAAAGATACATTATTTACATTATTCGGACTATTGTCCTCATTTTTGTCGCCATATTTATTACAACGTTTCGGCCGTTGTACGCTCCGGCCTTCTTCAGGTGGTTGAAATTTCGAACTGAACCGAATAATGAAAATAATGTACATAATACCTCATCTCAGAAATATAGACAGAAACTAAAAGATCTGGTTCGATATTACAAATATATAGCACCCAGTTAGGATTGAACTCGCTACTTAGTAGTAATGCTTAACTGGACTAGATTCGTTAACCATAACCGAAGCGCACTTTGTATTGAAAGTCGTATCAAGTTTTAGAGATGGAATAAAAAAAACCGTTCAGATTCTGTAGAATTGTCTGTTGAGATAAATGTATTATTAGCAATGGAAAAGACCCCAATATTATTATTAAAAAAAAAAGTAATGCTAGTCTTTGATCGTGTCATTAATTGCCTCTGACACCTCAGTTTGGAGAGAGATGAAGTTTCTAGGACACATAATGAGGAAGGAGGGCCTGGAGAATCTGATACTCATGATAGACGGAAAAGAGAGACAAGGAACAGCAGCGCGTGACATATCTGACGAGCTTGAGCAGGTGGATGACAGAACGTGGTCTGGAGGAGGAGGAAGCAGAGGAAAGGATCTTGCTGAAAGCTGCAAGGGATAGAAGGAGGTGGAGAGCCATGATCGCCTACGTCCTGAAAGGACATGGCACATAAAAAGAAAGAAGATTTAGTAACCGCTATTCAAGGACGACAATTGCCTGTGCCCTGTGAGTGTTCTTGTGTATACCGGTCGTTTCATCGGCGTCTCGTGTACACTTGGCGGCCATACTTAAGCTAGCTCCCTGTGCACATCCGCCCGATCAGATTGAGTGTATGCGATACATCCCTCCCGGGTACCAGGACAGGAATGAAACCTCCTCCTATTAAACCCAAGTGCGCTCGACGTTACAATTAATTTCAGTGTTCCTTCTGGTGAGAAAAATAATCTTGGACAATGAACAAAGTAGCAACAGACTTCGATAATTGAATATAATCAAAGACTAATAAAATTGCAGATACTTCTTTGGATTTTATCAAGAATCTCTAAATATATAGCAGGTCTACCAGTCCAGATATTGAAGCAATATTCAAAGCAATGACGACTTGTAGACCTATAAACATGTAATATAGATTCTGGTGTGAAAAAATTTCTTGATCGTCGCAGTGAAACAATTTTAATAGCTGTAGACTTAGAAATTGACTCAGCATACTTTATCAATCACATATTAACGGAAAACGTTAGTCGGCGAATATGAAATGTATCACTCTTCTAGGAATTAGCACCAGCCATCTGGTACCAATATTCAAATCAGTTACGAGTGGTAAACGTATTATATGGTATCTTGTTTGCATCCAGACGAGAAAAAATTATTCAATAAGAGATAATATAAAGCATATACATCATGTCAAAAGTAAAACCCTCTTTCTCTTAATGTACCATGTTCCCCAGATCTACGTAAATTGCTCGAAATCAATTACTCGAAAAATAATTTGTTGAACTATCAATTGCTCGAAAGGCAGATTGCTCGAAGTAATTTCGAAGCTAGAAGGATAAAATAAGGCCTGCTATATAAATGTAGTCGTTCTTTAATTTTAACTGTTCAGTTAACAAGAATAAAGTTGTATTATTTTATCTTATAGTAAATATTAGATACAATGCAGTTTTATTTTTTAACCACAGGTTTCGAGTAAACTGCCTTTCGAGAAAAAAAAAAGACCTCCTATGTAAATGTACTTGTTCTTTAATTTTAACTGTTCAGTTAACCAGAGGTTTGGAGCAATCTGCCTTTCGAGCAATTGATAGTTCGAGAAATTATTTTCCGGGCAATTGATTTCGAGCAATTTACGGATGCCCATGTTCCCCTCAGGGCGTAGGCGTTCATGGCTCTCCACATAATTCCTGTCTCTTGTCTGCATCGTTATTAGAATTCATATAAATTTTAAGATTTACACGATTTTATTATTAAGATTTTTAATGTTCAAGGTTGATAGGTCCTCCCCAAAGGGAGGATAGGCGCAACACATTTTCTCCTAAATGTGTTGTGCCCGATGGAGCTTAGTTTCGGTAAATTCGGTTCCTCTTTGAAATATGCAAAAATCGTGATGGTTGCCATTGTTTATGCGGCTTTCCGAAGCCGGAAGCGAAATGTTGGACTTCCGGTAAGAATGCCGTAGAGATATGCACGCAGTTTGATAACACATATTGCATGTAAAATGTTGCTCTACGCAGCATCGACGAAAAACAGCGTTGATTTAGAAAAAAAAAAAGTAAGATTAAAAAAAAAAAACCGTTTATTTCATAACTTTCTTTGAATCCATCATGGAGAGAAAAATGTAATTACTTCCTTTTCTTGGCGTAAGGCAGACAATTTTGTTTGTCTTTTTTGACATCAGTACTCAATTATCTCTATCTATCTTTATCTTTCTCTCACTCACTCATTCACCTTGTAATTCTCTCTTTATATATAGCAACACTCACACACACACACACACACACACACACATATATATATATATATATAGTACAGGTAATAAATCCGTTGATATCCTAGTAATAACAAATATTAAAACTGATCGATAAAAATAGCTCAATGTATTTATTATATCAGAGTATATAAAGGATTGAACAAAATCCAAAATTACCTTATATTGGGGCGGGTGGGGGAGAACTGACGAACAAAAATCTATACATCGGGGTAGAGTAAGACTGACATACTTATTGTCGTCAAGTGAAATAGATCTATCCCTCCTATATAAAGTAATTTTGGATTTTGCTGTATTATATATATATATATATATATATATATATAATATTAGTGTTTTATATATACATATACACGCACACACACACACACATGAATAAACATACTTTTCATATGATTACATATGGCCTTCAGATTCGGTAGGTTTGTTGGAGGTCTCGATTGGATTTGAATTTTCAAATTACGCCACAATTTCTCGATTGGGTTTAAATCTGGGACCATTTCAGGATATTTACATTTTTTTCAGCAAGCCATTTCTTTGTAGATTTTGCAATGTGCTCAGGATCATTATCTTGTTGGAAGATCCAGTCAGGAGAAAGTTCAGAATTTTCAACCAAAATCATTAAATTTGCTTCCATAATATTTTGATATGCTGCGGCATTCATTCTAACATCTATTACTGATATATTGCCAGTATCTTTTGCAGAAAAAAAACATCCCTAAACTATGATACTACCACCACCATATTTCACTGTCGGAACTGTGTTCTTTTGTTTGAAGCCATCGCCATCTTTCCTCCATACATAATTTCTAGAATTACATTCAAAAAACTGAGTTTTAGTTTTGTCTGTCCATAATACTCTTCCGCAATACGATTTTTCCTTTTCCTTATGTTCACGAATGAATTTCAACTTGGCATCTCTGTATCTTTTCAGTAGCGTTTGTGTTTTCCAAGTGGGGGTGCGTGACTTTAGATTATTCCCATAAATTTCAATGATTATTGTAAGTGACACGAATTCCTGATGAAAGCAAATCATCCTGAAACTCTTGGATTTTATTTACTTTGATGCATTAATTTCTTCAAAGATCTTTAAAGAATCTTTCTTGGATCGCCTGTTCTTCTAAGGTATTCAACAGTTTTGAGTTTTTTATACCATGCAATGAATGAACTAATGGTAGTAAATGGAGTATTCAGGTTGTCTGATATTTTCCAGTAACTTTAACTTCTTTCCAAAACTTAACAATCAGTTCTTTTTGCGAATTTGTCAATTCTTTACATCTTGCCATGATGAAAACCTTCTTGCATGAATATCAATTAAAGAATGTTCTGTTTGTATTTTTAGGGTAGAATTAACCAATGATAACATTATTGGAACATTCTAGATTCCACTTGAATAATATGGAGTATTAAAACAATGTAAAAGTTTTAAAATGTGAAATTTGGATTGTAGGAATACTTTTTTTACTTATTAAAATGGATAAATGGGATTTATTTTTGTTAAATCATTTTTTCTGTTTTCTATGCATATTTAATTATTATGCATCTGTGTACAGTTCATTATATGAAAAATATGTTTATTCATTAGTTGGAAATACAATAAATTAAAAATTTGTATGTGTACGAATATTTGATCACTTTGATTTCTGTAATCAGTACACTATTTTTTCGCAATTTTACAAAAGTCAAGGGTGGATTTGGGAACACCAGCAATTAAGAGGTAGTTCTACGCTCCTCAAAACCTTCTAACCAGGACGTAATGAGGAAGGAAGGTTTAGAAAATCTGATACTCACATGAGGTTGATAATGATGATGATTATAATAATCAAGAAACTATACGGGCAGCAAAACGCCTGCATACGAATTGAAAAAGTGTTCGGCAGATATACAAAAACAGAAAGGGGTGTAAGACAAGGATATGTCTTCTCACCGGACTTATTCAACCTATACAGTGAGGCGATTCTGAGAGAATTACAAGTCTAACCAAAATTCATTATTGCTTGGCACTCTGTTGATAGAAAATACATAAAGGAATTTAAAAGAACTGATCCAACTGCTACGTAAACTTGAGATATTTGGGGAGGATATTAGAATAATCAAGAACAAATACTGGCAGCAATCCGTCTGCGTACGGAGAGAAAATGAGGTCAGCAGATATATAAATATAGAAAGGGGTGTAAGACAAGTAGGGGTCTTCTCACCGGACTTATTCAACCTATACAGTGAGGTATTTCTGAGAGAACTAGACGTCCTACCAGGATTTATTAGTAACGGCTACAAACTTAACAGCAAATGATATGCATATAACACAGTGTTGATAGCAGACGCAGAAAGAGAACAACAAAAAAAAATCCTGTAGAAGGCAGTGAAGGAAAGCGAGAAGAAAGGACTAAACATCAATTGCAAGAAGATAGAATGTATGGTTGTTACTAAAAGGTTGAACCCAAAATACGAATTGCAAATGTGAAATACCGGAATCAAACAAATATTTAAGTATCTAGGAAGTGTTCTAACAGAAAACGGAAAGTGTGACACTGAAATCCAAAGACACATTGGAATAGCGAAAGATGCATTCCAAAAGCTAAGCAGAGTATTAAGAAATAGAAAAAAATGCTAGAAACAAGGAAAAGAGTCCTACTCTTTTCCTATTGTTACGCGATATATGTCCACCTGTAAAGCCATGAGTGCTGTCAAATCTCCTCAAAGTTGGAGAAGAGATTGGAAGCAACGGAAATGTGGTTCTACAGAAAGAGGCCAAGGATATCATAGACCGAACATTTAAGCAACGACAAAGTTTTATAGACAATGAAAACTAAAAGGAAACTTATACTTAACATCAGGAAAACACAGTTGACTTTTATGGCGTACATAACGAGGAAGGTTTGATTTGGTTTGGTTTTTTTGGGTTTTTTTACGGTATATTGACTTCAGTGGGTTATTTAATGCCGACAAGCTTTTTATTGCTGGTAATATTGTTTCCAAAAATGTATTGATCGTAATATTTTTTCCTTCAAAAATGTATTGATGGTAATATTTTTTCCTTCAAAAATGTATTGCTGGCAATATTTTTCCTTCAAAAATGTATCGCTTGTAATATTTTTCCTACAAAAATGTACTGTTGGTAATATTTTTTCCTTCAAAAATGTATTGATGGCAATATTTTTTCCTTCAAAAATGTATTGCTGGCAATATTTTTCTTCAAAATTGTATTGCTGGTAATAATTTTTCCTCCAAAAATTTATAGCTGGTATTAAAACCTATACTTACACTTTCATAGTGTTTTCACCCCAGATTCTGGGTTCATTGGGGATGTATTTTTATCGTCTTACCCAGGACGTAATGAGGCAGGAAGGCTTTGAAAATCTGATACTCACACGACAGATAGAAGGCAAGAGGGACAGAAGAAAACAACACGTAACATACTTAGTGAGTTTCAGTTAATGGATGGCGGAACAAGCTTTAGGAGAAATAACAGAAAGAAAAACATTTATTAATAGCTAAAAGGGACTGGAAGTTGTAGAGAGCCATGATGGCCTACGTCCTGAGGGAACATGGGATACAAAGAGAAAGAGGATTTTACTATAGACATGCTGCAAATCTTGGAAAAATGTTTTTGGTCAGTTATCAGAAATTAAACTAAAAAAAAAAGACTTATATACTTAATATTATCTCTTATTGAATAATTTTCTCGTCTGAATGCAGACAAGACGCCATTTTTTTTATTGGTTTTAGAAAGCTTTTCTCCGTTTCGACCAACAAATAAAAATTGCTTTAGTGCATACAGACTGTTAGCCCAGGAAAGTGTTTGTAATTCTAAATTGCCTCGAGTGTTTACTTTTAAAACAGACACAATTTTATTTGATGAAAACTTTCTAGTTGCTATTTGGCAACGTTAGTAGCCTTTGAAGTTGCAAGACGCAGTGACCAACAATTCAAAGACTTTCTTTCAAAAGAAAGTGTACATTGATAGAAGAAGAGAATTATTGTTAGTTCCAGTCTTGTGAGGTAGTAATTTGGTAAGAATTCCTTTGTACTAGATTTAGAAGGGTCTTTTAATCAACGGAACAAAAAAAAAGATTTTTGCAACGCTGTCATTACTTTTAAAGAGTCTTTTTTTCTTCTTCGTCTTCTTTGATTCTTGGGTACTCTAACACTTTCGTTCGTTTTTTTTTCATCTATTCTTTTTCTTTACAATACTTGTTTGTTTGTTTGTTTGTTTCTTTCTTTTCCTTCCCCATGTCTTTTATCATGAGGCTTTTCTTCTATTAAAATCTTCGCTTGCTTTTCATGAAGAGAAGGAAACGTTTTTCTCCTTGTTTCTTCATTTCTCTCTTTGATGTTTTTTTTGGGGTTTTTTTTCTAAGTTTTCTTCTCCTCTTGAAGAAATTATTATTATTATTATTATTATTTCTTTCGTATGCTCATTTTTTGTATTTTCTTTCCTTTTTTCATATCTATTAACATTCTCTTTCCTTTCTTTCATTCATTGTATTATTCTTTTTTATTTCCTATTTATTCGCTTGCTTCTTCTCACCATTCCTATATTATATTTCTTCTTTCTACTGCATTCAGTACCTTTCTTTCTTTCTTTCTTTCTTCTTCTTCTTCTTCGTCTCTCCTTCATTCTCTTGTTCTTTCTTCTTCCCGCTTTTTGTCTTACCTCCTCTTCCCTACTCTTTTATTTTCCCCTTCTTACTCTTGCCACTCTTTTCTTACCCTCATACTTTCTTTTTTCTCACTTTCCTTTCTTTCTTTCTTTCTTTCTTTCTTCTCGCCGCTCTTTTCTTTCCACCTTAATCTTGCCTTTCCTCATCGACTCTCTTATTTTCCTCTTCTCTCCTCGCTTTTCTTTCTTTCTTTCTTTCTTCTTTTCCCTCTTTTCTTTACCCTGTAATCTTGCCTTTCTTCATCGACTCTCTTATTTTCCACTTCTCTTCTCGCCTTTCTTTCTTTCTTTCTTTCTTTCTTTCTTTCTTTCTTTCTTTCTTTCTTTCTTTCTTCCCTTCCCACTTTTCTTTACCCTGTAATCTTCCCTTTCTTCCTCTTCTCTCAACAAGTTGCGTTAGTACAATGACAAAACGACGAAATTTCCCAATCTACATAAACACAATTTTTTTAAAAAATTAATCAGTTTGTCTGACGATCGCTAAAGCGTGAAACCCAGGGTCACAAACTCACATCTATCCAACCAAATATGTTAGCTCTATCTCTGATATTGAGCGCTTTCTAATAAGTACCGCGCATATAATATATAAATAATTATACATATATATATTTATTTATTTTATATACACTTTTCACACACACACACACACATATATATATATATATATATATATATATATATATATATATATATATATATATATATATATATATCAGACTATTTCAATGTATCTTAAAGTTATATTCTTAAACGGATGTAAGCTAATGGTGATGCGTCCGAAAAATGTCAGTTCATCTAACATTAATAAATAACACGCCTATCCCTAACCGACAATCTATTTTTCTAAATTTTCTGCTTTAGCCTTGACCCGTCTTTCGATTGGTTAACCTAAACATACCCACAAATTTTTTTAAATGTTATTCCCTCCTCTTTTTTAAGTCTTAAATAAGCTACCGTATTGTTTTCTGTTTTCATAAGTATATCATTTTCATCATAAATTATCTAACATCGCCTGATGACGGAACAATTTTTAAGTTCCGTCACAAAGAAATTTTTATGTAGCGATGTCAGTTTTTTAAACAAAATAATATATATATATATATATATATATATATATATATAAAGTAATATAGTTTTAAGGTGTGCTATATTTATGGGATAAAGTGTTCAATATGAAAGATAGACAGTTATATACACGAACCAGTGTAAAAATTCCCTAACAGACTGGCTACTCAATTTTTAAACTTTCACAGATCATGTGATTATTACTTCTAGAGTTTAGCAACTTTAAACACAACAAAAACCAAATATTCACACTATTTACATTTTTCGTACTGTTTTCCTCATCTTTATTGCCATATTCATGACGTTTCGGCCGTTGTACGCCCTGGCCTTCTACAGGTGATTGGAATTTTGAACTGAACCCTTTATTTCGTCCACCAGGTTAGATTGTTCTAGTTCCACGCGACATGCCACTTCCTGATTAACAATCTAACCCGGTAGACAAAATAGGGTTCAGTTCGGAATTGCGTCCAGCATGAAACAGCGTTTCGCCACTGAGTGTTGACTTCAGTTTTCACTTTTGTATATATATATATATATATATATATATATATATATATATATATTTCAATAAAGGTGCAATCAATTTACAAATTCATGAATTATTCATACAAAAACAAATACAAAGGTTAATGATTTAATTGGCGTGAAATCCATCGTCGCAAACAATTCAAATAATATACAAAAACCCCGAACCTGTTATGAATGAAAAGATCCTTGTTTTTATAAATTTCTGTTGCATTAGTTCTTATTTTTACTACAAGCTTTCGTCTGTTCCTACAGACATCTTCAGGTATGGAATAGATGTTGTTCTTGTTTTTACTCTCAGTAATAAGAGGACAACGAAAATATATGTATTGTTGTATCCGAAAAATGCTATTAGAAATGAGTTATTGTTTTTGGGGCGTGCAGTAGCAACGCTGAGTTTGATTTTAAATTTTACAATTGTGCGTTCTTGTACAAATATGGTGATAAGCGAATTCTTTTTTTACTGGTAAATATAGTTCATGCCACTTTGACAGAAAATTTTTATAAGAAATTGTTTTCATATTTATTTCTTTATAAATTGGTAAATTTATAAAGAAATAAATATGAAATTGCATTAATTCTAATTGTTAATATAAAATTATTCTTGGAACTAGAATAAATAATGTTCAATATTTTTGTTGTAAATTCTCAAGAACAAAGAAAATGTATAAATTCACTTTCATCATATGTTTAGGTTTTATTACAATTCTAATCATTTTTTAAAACAATAAACATTGCCGAGGAGTGAAGGTAGTTAAGAATAGTTGTTGTGGGAACAAGCACCTTATTGTGGTTATATATATCCATGTTTGACAAAAACTTTTAGACAAGAAAGTATTTTTAATGAGTTAGAAAAGAATAAAGATTATTATTTTGTTATGATATAAATGTTTATAAATTCATGAATACAAAATTGTTTTCATATTTATTTCTTTATAAATTGGTAAAGGATAAATACTGCATTAATTCTAATTATATTAGTTTTTAGAATGTTGTAAATATAAAATAATTCTTGTAAATAAACAATCTAATAAATAATGCTCAATGGAACGTCCAAAACATCGGGAATATGACAATAAAGATGAAATCAACAGACACAATAAATAAATAGTGTAAATTATCTTCATTAATACTATTATTTTATTACTAGTTTTATTCCATCTTATTATTGTTGCTTTTGATCCCAACACTCTGGTTCTATACACTCTTCATTATTACTATTATTTTATTACTAGTTTTATTCCATCTTATTATTGTTGCTTTTTCCCAACACTCTGGCTCTATACACTCTTCATTATTTTATTACTATTTTTTTATTACTAGTTTTATGCCATCTTATTACTATTATTTTATTACTAGTTTTATTCCATCTTTTTTGTTGCTTTTTATCCCAATACTCTGGTTCTATACACTCTTCATTATTACTATTATTTTATTACTAGTTTTATTCCATCTTATTATTGTTGCTTTTTATCCCAATACTCTGGCTCTATACACTCTTCATTATTACTATTATTTTATTATTAGTTTTATTCCATCTTATTATTGTTTTTTTATCCCAACACTCTGGCTTTTATCCCAGTTTTATTCCATCTTATTATTGTTGCTTTTTATCCCAATACTCTGGTTCTATACACTCTTCATTATTACTATTATTTTATTACTAGTTTTATTCCATCTTATTATTGTTGCTTTTTTATCCCAATACTCTGGCTCTATACACTCTTCATTATTACTATTATTTTATTATTAGTTTTATTCCATCTTATTATTGTTGCTTTTTTTATCCTCAACACCATCTGGCTCTATACACTCTTCATTATTACTATTGTTTTATTCCATCTTATTATTGCTAATTTTATCACTGTTGCCTCTTCCTTTATATATATATATATATATATATATATATATATATATATATATATATATATATATATATATATCTTTTGTCTTTCGCTGAGGATTATTGATTATATAGCTCTTCTATTACATAGACACCTACTTCTATGTAATGATGTTGATCCTCACTAGTTTTCCCAAACGATTTCATTTGCCATTCTAAGTAAAGGTTTTAAATCAAATAAGCAAATTTTCTTCTTTTTTTTTCAAGAAAATATTCCTGTTCGCCTTCCAAAACAGGCACCTGAACACACGCTCGCCTTATGCAGAATAGTAAACAGCAAAATCGAACAAAGGGTTGTTGTTGCTGTTGTTGTTATTGCTGTTGCTGTTGTTGGTGGTGGTGATGGTGATCTTTTTATGGGGATACCTGACTGCATCTGTCGTTCATTGACAATACACGCTGTTATTTTATTTGGTCAAATGTCACTTACGCGTAGGTGCTCTACAACTTATTTATGTATTTCGTAACCTTTGACTTATATATTCACAGTTCTTCCATATTTATAAAAAGTATTTAATACTTTCTTCTTATCATATATATATATATATATATATATATATATATATATATATATATATATATAATCCAACTTACACAAATGATATATTCTTCCAAAATCATATTCTATAAAGAATTACATAACATTAAACAAACACTTGTTAATAATAAATTTCCTAATTTCGTCGTTGATCAACTAATTAAAATGTATCTCAATAAACTTAATAATACCTCAAGCAAAATTCATAACATTAATAATAATAGTGTACATCAAAATAAACATAACACTATTAACTTATACTATTGTAACCAAATGCATAATCATTACAATCATGATGAAACAACACTTAAAAACTTAAGTAGAAATGTTAAACGCAATAATAATAAATAAGTTCATTATATATTATAAAAAATTTAAAACAACTGACATTGTAGTCTTTTATAACCCTTCAACCACACAACTAAATCCTCTACATAAAATAAACAACGTAGTGTACATGCCCGTTAAGAGATTGTACCTCTGATAGTAATAATAAACCCACTACAAATATTGGTTTTACTACAACCACGCTCTCTCGTAGACTAACCTGTAACTTTTCTTATCTTAATTCTATTAAATATTTCTTAGAAAAACATAGACATGTACATAATATTAGACAGAAATTCGTTGATAACAAAGCAATACTCACACGTATACACAGTAAAAAGAACCTTACAGATATTGGAGGCCATCTACATTAAAACAAAGCAACCCACACTCAACAAAATTACATTTCAAACTAGACACAACATATTACATTGCATCTAGACATATGGTTCTGTTGTTAATATTTCAGTCTCTCATGTTGTATGACGTCATAGAACCACATTATGAATTTACGACCTGCGTCTGCTATTCTGCGATCGTTATCGTTGCATATCAATCTTCTATGTCAACATAACAGAATATCATCTTTGATAGTGAAGATCTTTGTTCAAAAGTCCGCATAATCACGTTGAAGATGGCTCATGTGAGCCTTAAGCTGAGATCAAGGAGTATTTTAATAAAAAATATCTAACTGCTGGACAATTTTTGTTTTTATTTCCACCGACATTAAAGCAACAATACGACGTTTAGAACGGCTCATAATCAAACATAATAGCCATTCATTGTCTGTTATATTTAACAATATATGTTATAGATTTATATATATATATATATATATATATATATATATATATATACAAAGAAATAATCACACATAGAATCAATCAGAAGTATTAATGCGATTATTGGCGACAGCCATCGCTAGAAAACATAATATATGCATTAAAATACTGTTCATCCATAGTGCGAGTTGATCCTCGTCGATAAACTTGTTGTCTGTAGTTTTCAGTTTATTTGATGTTAAAATGCTAGTACTTACGAATAGTCCTCTATTCATCATCAGGCATGTGTTTTTTTCTTTATAAAATCAAAAATTTGGAGACGATATACTTGTATGTCGACCGAAAGATGTTTTTTGAATATCTGCTATTATTGACGGTTGTGTACGATCTCGGAACGTGCAAAGACGCAACGCTAAGTTTTTCAAAATTTTAAGTGAGAATTTTATTTAAATAATTTTTGTGATGTGTTGAATCCACGTATTCTATTTTTACAAGTGTATTCAGTTTTTATGTCATGAACTAAGTATATAGTTCAATAATATAGTGTAATGTCTTAGTAGTAGTTTTTTTTTATAGGAATTTTTTTATGTACTGCGGATCGATAGTTTTTATATACATAAAACATTAGGTATATATAATAAAAAGGCTTAAACACTAATATTGAGCTCTCCTTGGGTATGTGTATATTTACCACTAATATTGCTATATATATATATATATATATATATATATATATATATATATATCCCCATGAAAAATTATTACTTGTAGAACAACATTTCTGCCTAGAAAAACATGATTTCAAAACCCATGCCAAATTCACTATAATTGAGAGAATAGAAAAGTTCAGAGCAGATAACATTAGAAAGATTTTAGAGTCCCATGAAAATAAGTGGATACAACGTCTAAAAACAAAATATCCAGCCGGGCTAAATCATAAATTTAACAATATATAGATAGTCAACAAATCAAAACCTACCCACACTTCTCACCCACACAAGACAGACATGCTTACGGAGGTGTGGAGGCCTCACGCTTATACACACACCCACACGAATATACACACTTACACACATCATACTCACTCACTCCCTAAGGAGCCAAATGATAACACACACCTACAGCAATACACACGCTTACATATATCATACTCACTCCCTCCCTAAGAACCAAATAACACACACACACAAACACTAAACAGAGACACATCCCCTCACCAGGTCCAATAAAACTGTCAAACTGACCAGAGAATTCAGAATAATATGTATCTATCCAGCACTTATCTCAAATAACAACTTAAAAGAGACTGTTTGACCAACACAAGGAATGTTAAAAGATTCATGTTAAAAAGATAAGAAAATAAAAAATAAAAAAACAAATGAAAACTACAGACAAAAGTTCATTTTCTCCATCAAGACATTCATTTCTGTAGTTTACTGCTACCAGCAAGCAGAAATATTTCTCCTCCCGATGATGGCCATTTCGGTCGAAACTAGTCGAGGAATCTAAATGGAATAATAATAAAAAAAAAAAACGAAAGAATATTAATCTACAACCCAGTGTGTCCAAAGATTTTAATTTTTTATTTTCTTATTGTTCAATATATATATATATATATATATATATATATATATATATATATATATATATATAAAGGGTGCGATGTATAAATTGTCGTCATTTTACATTTTTAATTTAAACGCATGCGCGTTGTTTGTTCTTGATTTGTCGACTGCCCTCTGACAGAAATTTGGAAACGGTATGCTGTTCTGCTTGGTATTCGCACCGGAAGCTCCAATATGAACATTTCAGAATGTTTGTATGGCAATCTGAGTAGAATACAGAGGATTCGGAAAGAGTTTAATGAGTCTAATGGTGATTACGAAGGTGTTTGGAGTGGTCACTAGTGATGGCGACGTTATGCTTCTATTCATTTTCTGACAGAGCCTCAGACTCATCGCAAAGGCCTACATCACGTGCCTTGAGAGAGTAGCGCTGCCCTGGGTCAAGAGGGTGGCTGCTGGAAGACACTGTGTCTGGCAACAGGACTCTGCACCATGCAACACAACCGGGGAAACCCAGTTATGGGTGTCAGACAATCTCTGCATGACCTTATCACCTAACTCGCCACACTGCAACCCCCTTGATTATTATGCATGACGCATAGTAGAGCGAGAGATCAACAAAACTCCTTGTAACACCAAAGATGAACTGAAGACAACAATTAAGGCAACATTCACCAGCTTAAACAAGGAGACTGTCCATAAGAGTTGCAGGAGATTCCGAAGTCGTGTGGAGGCCGAGATTGAAGCCAATGGCTATTTTATTGAATAAATTTTCTCCTTGGTGTTTCAAGATATTTTTGTGTAATTTTGGTAAATAAATCTGTTGAAATGATAATGGGTTTTTTTCATTTATTCCTGTCAGTTGTCTTTATGTTGATTGCTGCTGTGTTTTCTAAGATAGTGAAAGAATTTAAGTTACACCGGTTGTGGTTGTAAGTAGATAGATCTTAGATTTTTAAGCATATATCTTATAAAAGTTGTTGATATACTAAAGTGCGTTTGACGTGTGTTAATAGATTGCAGAATATTTATGAAGACTCTAAGTTTCCTACGTAATAAATTGTTATTTTTCAGTTAGGGACATTTATTAAATCGAAATTATGGACTGTTTTATTTCTATGTGTTTACAAGCGAGTTGATATATATATATATATATATATATATATATATATATATATATATATATATATATATATATATATATATATATATGGAGAGAGAGACGTATATATATATATATATATATATATAAGAAGTCTGACAATTTATTTATTAAAGACATTTTTTTATGTTTAACGTTCTTTTTATAGATACAAGTATTAAAAGTAAATGCTCTGTTTATGATAAACAGTATTAAATAACATTTACCGGCCTGAATGTCTATGAAAATTTCTCGGACATTCAGGCCGGTAAATGTTATTTAATACTGTTTATCATAAACAGAGCATTTGCTTAAATACTTGTATCTACAAAAAAAAAGAACGTTAAACATAAAAATGTCTTTATATATATATATATATATATATATATATATATATATAGGATGTATCAAAAAAACTTTTACTAACGTTATGGGCTGGTTCCTGACACCAAAACAAATAAAACGTCCATATAAAGATATGCCCAACACAGCAACTCAAAATAAATATTCAAAATGTCCCCCGCTTGCTTCTAAACACGCAAGCGCCCGTCGGATCATTGACTGGCGGACCCTTTCAAATGCTCCCACACGGTGTCGAATGGTTTCCTATAACATGTTGACCAAACAAAGTAATTATTTTAGGTGGCCCTGCAGGTAAAAATCCAAAGGATTGAGATCGGGGTACATGCAAGCCATGGCATCCGTACACACTCATCTATCTATCTTTCATGGAAGATAGCAAATGTGCTGGAGTCCCATCATGCATAAACCCAATGCGTCTTCGTATTAGCAGGGGTACATCCTCTAGCAGGTCTGGAAGTGTGAAAATAAAATCCCTCGAGACAGCTCCTGTAAGACGTGCTGGGAGAACAAATGGTCCTACCTAACAGTCACCTACAATTCCAGCCCATTATTCGTAAACTGATGCTGGTGTCTAAGCTGTATTGTACCAAGAGGATTCCGATTCGCTAACACATGTTGGTTGTCTAAATTTATTATTTCATCTCTTCCAAATGTTGCGTCATCCGTAAACAACCTGAAGAGATAAAAACGAGTCGGCAGTTTGTGCAATAAACCATCGGCAAAAGTTGTAGAATGAAACAAAGAAAAAAGCGATGAATTTCTATGTCATATCAGTCCTCCTATTTGACAGTCAATGGGTAATTTCTTCAGAGATGATGAGGTGACTTTAGGCAACAGGCACAAAGAAAAGAGTGGTGAACTGATATATAATACCAGTCGTCTTAAATGAATCCTGGAAATTTCTTTATAGATGAATAGGAAACTTGGAACAATAAAGATGAATGTCTACAGAAATATTTAGAGGATACAACGAAAAGAGTTTTATGAATGCTGTGTAATATCAGTTCTCCTGTATGACAGTGAATGTTGAACAGTTTCCTCACAGATAAAGAGGAGGCATGAGACAACATGATGGTTCCGCGGAAGTGGGTGCAGGACGACTTCTTACTGCCAACTCAATGCCGCCGACTCAACACCGGCCAACTCATTTTCGTGGCAACTCAACTCCAGAACAACTCAGCACCAGCCTACTCAGCGCGAGGACAACTCAACAACATGCAGACTATGAAACTTTTTTCGTCGACTTTTTAATGACAAATGAAAGTAATTTATTAAGGATGATTTTTAAAACATAACTTTTTTTTAAAACGAATAAAAATAATTTATTAAGGATTATTTTTAAAACAACTTTTTTTAAAAACGAATAAAAGTAATTTATTAAGGATTATTTTTAAAACATAACTTTTTAAACACGATTAAAAGTAATTTATTAAGGATCATTTTTAAAACATAACTTTTTTAAACCCGAATAAAAGTAATTTATTATGGACCATTTTTAAAACATAACTTTTTTAAAGCCGAATAAAATTAATTTTTTAAAGATAATTTTTAAAACATAACTTTTTTAAACCCGAATAAAAGTAATTTATTATGGACCATTTTTAAAACATATCTTTTTTAAACCTAAATAAAAGTAATTTATTAAAGATCATTTTTAATACATGTTGTAATTTTGGCTAATCCTCGTCGCCAAAATGTAACCTAGGAAGTTTACTGAATAGAATAATCACACAAAGGTTGGTAATGAACGATAATACTTAGGACAAGAACAACACATATAAGATTCGCCAACGGCGCGTAGAAGTAGTAGTCAACTGCTAAAAGTGAGTCAATTGAATTCCACAATGAATCTTCAACTTCAGGCCAAAATACAGTATTTACTACTATATTTATGTGAATAAAGAACACTGAGCTGTTACGTGACATCTGTCCTTCTTTATGGCAGCGAATCTTGGAAGATTTTCTCAAAGATGAAGAAGAGATTCGAGGTGACGGAGATGTGGTTCTACAGACATCATCATCTTGCGGCCTCACTACACCTTTCCAGTATTTCTTATCTGTCATACTTTGATTGGTGTAGTTAATAATCTTGTCAAGTAGCTGAATTATGGATGCTTCGCTAGGGCTATCAAGGGTGTTTTTTATCGTGACACCATCACAAAATGGATTGCCAACCAAGGCTCAGAGAGACTCCATTCACCCTCCTCTAAGAGCAGGTTTTGAATTCAGAGTTTTCCTTCTCCTAGATCAGTTGCCATCCAAGGCTATAGAACCCAATCTGTCCTGCTATTTACCCATAGCTGGAGGGAGAAGAAAGAGGATTCACACCCTTCCCAAGGGTGTTAGCACGTAAGCGAATGTAATGGATTCGACTGGAATTCGAACTCGGCTTTCCGATTCCTCAATCCAAGCCGCTATCCATTACTCCACCGTGCCTCTACAGAAGGATGCTAAGAATATCATGGACCGAGCGTGTGAGCAACGATGCGGTCTTAGAGAGGATGCAAACAAGGCTTGTACTTAATATAAGGAAGCTGAAGTTTCTGGAACACTTAATGAGGAAGGAGGGCCTAGAGAATCTGATACTCACGGGTCGAATAGAGGGAAAGAGAGACAAAGGAAAGCAGCGTGTGACATACCTGATGAGCTTGAGCAGGTGGATGACAGAATATGGTCTGTGGGAGGAAGCAGAGGGGAGGAACTTGTTGAGAGCTGCAAGGAATAGAAGGATGTGGAGAGCCATGATCGCCTACATCCTGAAAGGACATGGCACATAAAAAGAAAAAAAGAATTTATGTGAATGGGGCCATAGCCATTATCGTCCGTAGGTATGCTACAACAATACATGACTTTATTTTTCATTTAAAAATGTATTTACACTATTTATATTGTTGTCCTCGTCATCACGTCCATATTAACGACGTTTTGGCCGTTGTACGCTCGGGCCTTCTACAGGTGATTGGAATTTCGATTCTGTTATGGGATCTTAACCATAATAATAATAATGGACTATTCCATACTTAATAAATTCTGCGCCTCAGGAGTAGGCAAGGAGTCGGTCTCTCAACTCTTGAACGACAGATCAGTTGAACTCTCTGCCTTCGGGTGAGGAGGAACCTGAAGGAGGCTACGCCGAAGGGCGGATTCTCTTTCGGGGAGGTAAACCGACCCTGAACCCGTTTATACGGGTTCAATGGGAATATTTTTGGCCGAGCCCACGGGCTTGGAGATCCCACGTTAAAAGGGCCTTGTGCGACATGACACCCTCGTGGGGGGGGATGACTGAATATCGTCAGTAGTTCAAAGTCGAGTCAAGAGTCGAGTCAGAGGCAGTCCGAAAGAGAGTCGCGTTCAGACAATTGCTGCAAGACATTGGAATAGTGATACTGGTCGAGACTACATTGTTCTCTCTACTAAACCTGATTGTTCGTACTAACACTGCTACTTCTCTGTATATATTCCTGTTTGTAATATATCTCTGTTATTCCATACCTGTGTTCGAGTTCTTCTTTATTTGTTCTACCTTGGACTATCACTGTGGTACAAGGAATCGGGCCATAACAGATTCGAACCCTTTATTTTGTCCACCGTGGTAGATTGTTCTAGTTCCATGTGCCATGCCTCATCCGGATGACTCAGTTATTTCGCTTTAATTCAACTTTCCAAGTTTCGGTTCACCACTGGCCTGGTATCGAACTCACAACTCTTTGGGTCTAGTCACTGGATCTAACCAATAACTTTAGATTGTTCTACTTCCATGTGACTTTCCACCTCCTGAAGAAAAACAACACAGAGAGTAAGATCCGTGCCGTATCCTATAAAATGTTTTTTTGCGGTTTTATTTGCTTTTTTTTTTTTTTTTTTTTTGGACTGCTTACTTTGATAACATTCTGATCACAATCTGATCCGATCATAACTTTTCTTTTTTTTTTCCAGTGTCTGGAACAAATCCATATTGTTGTTGTCTCATTTCTGGTTTTACTTCTGCTACAAGGTGTATTTGAAAAATAGTTCATCTACCTCATTGCGACCAAATCTATGATACGACGCCGCTCACTCAATCTATTGCATCTCAATTTTCATAATTATGTCCAATAATAGATCATATGCAATATAGACGAACAATTTAACAAGAAAAATTAAAAATAAATACAATGTTTCTAAATACATATTAAAGAGATGTTATAATTGCTGTTCATGATGACGGTCGTCTTTGAGTATAGAATCCAGAGGTTAGCAGTGAATATTTCGAAGACAGTAGGAAAACGTTGTTCAGGTTAGCAGTGGATATTTTGGTAAAAGTAGCAGAGCGTAGTTCAGTAGTTCTTCCTTCTGTTCCTCTTCGCCTGACAAGCTGGCACTGGACATTCGGATAGAGTAAACAAAATGGCCGCCTTTATACACGACGGATTGAATATTTTACGTCTTCTGATTGGTTAATCTACTATCGGTGGACTATAAAGTGAGTCAAGTCATTTGGGCTAGCTCACTAGTACATACATATACACAAAAAAACTGCAACAATAATAGATCATTCCATTTTAAATAAATCGACAATGTTTTTGCGGCAATCTTTAAGATAAAACTGAGATTTCTCTTATTAAAGATTTGAATAATTTTAACGCATTCAATATTATTGATTGCAGGTAGCCGTGAAAATGTCAGTTTTTCTATTTTACTTTTGTGACCAAGGCCAGTGCAACCCCGACTCTACTATATTTCAATTTTCAAAAGGTTGTATTCATATAAGATACAAATTTTATTGCAACCTAATTATGTACAATAATGGATCATATGCAATATAGGCGAACAATTCAACTAGAAAAATTGAAAATAAATACAATTTATCTAAATACAAATTAGAGACATGTCATAATAGATCAATCCATCTTAAATAAATCAACAATGTTATGCGGTAATTTTTAATATCATCTTGAGATTTTTCTTGTTAAAAAGTTGAATAATTTGGAGTTAAATTAATTTCATTCATTTGTAAATAAGTTCTGAAAATTTAATTAAATTCTGACAATTATTTGATTTTTGCAAGATTTTCCAAAAGAAACGGTTGTTTACCACAAAAAAAAACACGCTAAATTTCCCATAGAAATATAGAAAGAGAATAATTGAGTGTGTCGTATGAATTCTTCAAAATACAAGAACGCCAGCGATTAACAGCCATAATATCGATGAAATTAGAATATTAACCTTATCATTCCTTAAGAGGAAGCTGGTGCTAGGGTAAAGAATTTATAATACCCCCGCTCTGAATAAGGGACACCCACTCTACTGCATCTAAATTTTCAGAAGGTAGTATTCATATAAAATACAAATTTTATTGTAAACTAATTATGTAAAATAATGGCTCATGTGCAATAGAGGTGAATAATTCAATTAGAAATATTGAAAATAAATACAATGTATCTAAATACAAATTAGAGACATGTCATAATAGATCAATCCATCTTAAATAAATCAATAATGTTTTGCACAAATCTTTAACATCAACTTGAGTTTTTTTTTTTCTTGTTAAAAAGTTGAATAATTTTAGCACATTCAACATTATGGATAAAATATTGATTTTATATAGTGTTTTTTTTACTCTTAAAATGAGCAAAACAAATTCAATATTCAATATTCAAGTGAATACAATTCTTGTGATTTATTTATTAACACAAACAATTTTTTATAATTTGGAACAAAAAAGATAATTAAAATTCTTAAAAACCTTTTATATTTATTTATTTTTCTGTTTATTATAATTCAGCATTGAGTGATATCAAGGTCGATCCACCCCCACCCTCCACCACGCTCAATCTATGATACATATGTCTATTATATCTCAATTTTCAATTATGGTAGAATTCATATAAAATACAAATTTTATTGTAACCTAATTATCTACAATAATGGATCATATGCCATTTAGGTGAACAATTCAACTAGAAAAATTGAAAATAAATACAGTGTATCTAAATACAAATTAGAGACATGTCATAATCGATCATTTCATCTTAAATAAACCAACAATATTTTGCAGCAATTTCTAACATTAACTTGAGATTTTTCTTGTTAAAAGTTGAATAATTTTAGAACACAAGACAAGAATCTTCATTGCTTCTCATTCTATTATTTTTCTGCTCCTGATTTTGTCATTTAGTCTCGATCAGTCTGTAGTATGTGATCCCTAACATGTGAAGACCTCAACCAAAACGATATTCATACATTCTGTTTTCCAAGTGTGTGTGTGTGTGTGCTTTCTCTTATTTCTGGGGCAATTGTTTATATGCTGGAAGATAATTCATCGCCTGCAAGGCTGTGCAGATGGTTTTGAACTCTATCAAGACAAACTGGTCAACTCCAGCCCAGCAAAACTCCATTTTCGATTTGATCTGGCTCTTGTAACCAGGGCCGGTGTAAGGCTCTCGTGTTACCCACAGAAATAATGACACCCCTGCGAATATATGATACCTCTCCCCGAATCTATAATACGGGGGCCTCAGTCTATTATATCTCAATTTTCAATTATGGTAATATTCATATAAAATACAAATTTTATTCTAAACTAATTATGTACAATAATGGATCATATGCAATATAGGTGAACAATTTAACCAGAAAAACTGAAAATAAATCCAATGTATCTAAATACAAATTAGAGACATGTCATAATAGATGATTCCATTTTAAATAAATCAAAATTGTTTTGTGGCTATTTTTAACATCAACTTGAGATTTCTCCTGATAAAAAGTTAAATAATTTTAACACTTTCAACATTATGGATAAAAAATAGTGAATTTTTTTTATAAATAGTGAAATAGCGTATTTTGTATAGTCTTTATAAATTAACAATGTTTTGCGGCAGTTTTTAATATCAACTTGTTAAAAAGTTGTATAATTTTAGCACAATCATCATTATGGATAAAAAAAATAGTGAATTTTATAGTGTTTTTTATATAGTGTTTTTTATCTAGAGTGTTTTTTATATAGTGTTTTTTATAGAGTGTTTTTTTTTATATAGTGTTTTTTTTATATAGTGTTTTTTTTCGAGACTTTGAATGAGAAAAAGAAATTCATTCGAAAAAAAAACAAATTCACGGATTTGGACATTAAAAAAAAAAACTCAAAAAAATTTTAAAATTCCGCGAATTTTTTTCATTTTCTAATAGTCAGCTGTGCTTAATTTAATTTGTAATTTACATAAATGAAAGATCTTCAGTAATAATTACGTGGACAGTTGCCGCACCAACCGAAACTGCTTATTGTCTTTAGAGACACATGACGATCTTCATCAAAAAATTCGAATTTTCTTAACCAGCTCTGATATTCTGACGTCCACGTTCCAACTGTCTCCCTCCCTCATCGCTCATCGTCTCTGAAATCCACTCGACCGTCCTTAAACCGCTTGTGCTAGCGGAATCAGATGGTCGGCTATTACAAATTAATCCATAAACAGTCTGGAGCATTTCAAACGTTCCTGTAGAATTTCTGCCAAGTTTAGCACAAAACCTTATTGAATAGCGAGCTTCAGGATTGTCTTCTCGTCCTGACTGCATTCCGAAAACTTTTCCGTTGGGACAAGCAGTGTTTAATGGGGTCTGGTCAAAGTGCTTTTACAACCGTCTCCTTTAATCTGGAATAAAAAAAAAGTTGGTAGTACAACTTATTAGATCAAACGGCAGCCAGGAGAACTTTATTATTAATATTGACTATCGTATACAGAAGTATGCCTCGTAAAAAGAAATCCCCACCAACAGAAGACCAGATTACAATCAAAATAGTTAAGGCGGCAGCGAGCAAAAGAAAGTTCCATACAAAGTTCCGAAACTGTCTGCTTATTGTTTTTAGAGACACATGACGATCTTCATCCAAAAACCAGCTCTGATATTCTGACGTCCATGTCGCCACTGTCTTCCTCCCTCATCGCTCATCGTCTCTAAAATCCACTCGACCGTCCTTAAACCTCTTCTGCTAGCGGAATCAGATGGTTGGCTCATACAAATTAATCCATAAACAGTCTGGAGCATTTCATATATTCCTGAAGCATATCTGCCCAGTTTAACACAAAACCTTATTGAAGCTTCCGGATGTCTTCACGTCCTGACTGCATTCCGAAAACTTGTCCGCTGAGACAAACAGTGTTTAATGGGGTGTGGTTAAAGAGCTTTTACAACCGTCTCCTTGAATCTGGAATAACAAAAGTTGGCAGGACAACTTATTAGATGTAGAATAAATTATGAACTAAAGCTACAAAAATTTAGGAAAGTTATAATTGCCTTAACAAAGAATATCTTAAAACTTCTTGAATGCACCTCGTATATAAAGGTAAGTAAAAATTAGCAAATGTTGATAAGACAGTGTGGGTCACAAAGTATTGCCCGGGACCACCAATGAGACTTATACAGTGTGCGTAAGGTATTTAAGGACACGATAAAGACCGTAAGAAAAACAAACACATCTTTCAAATAAGAAATGATTTATCGAGAAAAGACGTCGAGGATGTGTCTTTATAGCAGTAATTTGAACTTTGCAAAACCGGAAGTCCTCTGTAGCTGAATGGTTAACATGACGTCAGGCGAAGAGAAGTTTCCGTATGGGATACAGGTTCGATTCTTGTCGGAGGACGCATATTTTCTATGAAAAATCTCCAATATTCAGCCCGGTAAATGTAATTAATACTGTTTAATTAAAAATACAAAGCATTTGCTTAAATAAGCTGTTTCCATAAAAAATAGCGTATAAATAGAAAATATACTAAAATATCTGTTGGATGTAATCTATTTTATATAATATATAAAATTGCGGATCTCACAGACTCACCCTCGCCTCTCTCTCTCTCTCTCTCTCTCTCTGTCTTTTTTTACAAATACTTTCATGGTAATTTCTTCGATGAGCTGCTTTCACTGGTTCCCAGACTCCATGAATTCAAGCGCCCTACGAGGCTGGCATCCCGCTCTCACTCTTTCACTGTAGAAACTTTTAAATGTAGCCGTCTCTTCTACTCCAATGGCTTCATATCTCGCGCCTCTCGCCTTTGGGACACTCTTCCCTATTACTGTTTCCCTGTGAGCTATAATCTCCAACTATTCAAGTGTAATGTCAATCGACACCTCCAGTTACCTTGATCTATCCACTATCCTTCTCCTCATCCTTTCTTCTATCACTCCTATCTGCTCTCGCTCCAAATCTTCTGCAACCCCCTGCATCCTAGTGGCTTCACGCCTTGCTCGGGGCGTAATGCTTTAAAAAAATATGAAATAAGAAGAGCAATTAGAAAAAAAAAACTTAGTTTTTTGCCAACGCGTTTCGTCTTCCGATTTTTCAAGGCAAAAATGAAATCGAAATGTTTTGTTGTGATAATTACATTACAAATTCACAATTTAAAAAAACAAGAGACGGTTAATGTAAATTTCCTTTATGCAAATAGTTTGGTTTTTTTTTTTCCTTTCCATGTCGACAATATAGTTAAATTCCCAGATTAATTCTCTGGATAAGATCTTTTTTTTCCAATTGTCATTCTTATAACAATTTGTCTAGTCCAAAGAATTGTTCTGGGAATTTAACTACATATATGTATACAGTTTTGTTTTTGTATAACATTTTATCTGTTCACTTTAGCGTTTTTTACGTATAAAAGGAACATTATTATCCCTCGTTATTTACAATGCTAACACCGGCAGTGATCAATCTGATCTTTCTTTCCATGTTGAATATATTGATCAAACAGATCGATTTAGATTAAGTGAATTTATTGAAATTAAACTTAGTACACAGATGCAGTAATGTTTGGGTTACATGTTCATTCAATACAGCCGTCTTCGGCCACAATATTCAACTTCAGTAAAAGTGTATTTGTTTGTTTGTTTGTTTTTTATTTATTTTATTAATATTATTATTATCATTATTATTATTTAATCATTTCACCCCCAAGCAAGGTTATTTACCTCACCATCCCGCGAGGCAGGATGTGGCACAATGCCTTTTTTAATGCGGGGTAAGACGATATTCAGTCCCCCCACCACGAGGGTGTCATGTGGCACAAGGCCTTTTTAACGCGGGCATTCCCAAGCCATTAGGCTCGGACAAAAAATAGCCCATTTGAACCCGTATAAACGGGTTCAGGGCCGGTTTTACCTCCCCGAAGGAGACTCCGCCCTTCGGCGTAGCCTCCTTCGGGTTCCCCCCCGCCCGTAGGAAGAGAGTTTAACCGAACAATCGGTTCAGAGTTGAACGACTGACTCAAATGCGGGGTAAGACCGAGCCCGTAGGCTCGGGCAAAAATTACCTGTAGACCCCGTAAAAAACTGGATCGGGTAGCTGTCTACCACCCCAAACGAGACTCTGCTCTTCGGCATAGCCTACTCTGGGTTCCCCTCTGCCCGAAGGAAGAGAGTTCGACTAGCACAGCTGGAGACGAATCTCCAACTAATACCCGAAGCAAAGATATTTGCCAAACGTCGCACGCGATCAGATGTGGCACAAGGCCGAATTTAACGTGGGATATCCCAGCCCGTAGGCTCGAGTAAAAATTCCCCGTAGATCCCGTAAAAAAACGGGATCGGGTAGCTGTCTACCTCCCCAGTCGAGAATCTACCCTTCGGCATAGCCTCGTTTGGGTTCCGAAGGCAGAGAGTTTGACTAGCTTAGCTGGAGACAAATCTCCAATTAATTGCTGAAACTTCACCCCCAAGCAAGACAGAAAGAGTGTTACAGGAAGTGAAAGTAGAGACAGTTGTGTTGTAATCAAATGTTCCACTCTTCCTATTACCTATACTGAGTATATCAATCATATATGTAGTGTGCACAGGATATACCAGAGTCTGACAACCTGTCTGTCTGACTGGCTTCGGGAAATGTTAGTCGAATCCCTATCTTTCTTTTACAATAAACCTCTCTTTCATCTACGCCTGGATTGCTGTTTCTTTCACTCGAGTACCACCTTTGTCTGTTTGTAACCATTTTAAGGGTACAAAATTTTAAAAAAAAAGTATCTATCGGTTGTGGATAAACATTTCCCTACATTGTAAATATGCACTAAATACAGGCAAAACACAGCATGATATTTATTCTAAAGATCACGGGGGTAACATAAAAGGCTTAGAAAGAGCAATTGGACCATAAAAGTGACCTCATAATCTCCATTAAACGTGACCACTGATCAAATAAATTATACTGTATTTTGCTGCTTATGCGTTTTCATATTTTTTAACCTGACCGAGAATGTAATATTAGGTTGGTGCAAAAATAATGACGTAATAATGTCGTTTTTTGACCTTAAAAAATACGTCAAAAAGCGACATTATTACGTCATTATTTTCGCACCAACCTAATAGAAGTTATCTTATAAGTAAAAAAGAATTATACATAAGCCAGGTTTCTGCATAAACGTTTAGGAATAAACATTTTCAGCTAGAAATCTACTTCAGATATCTAAAACTATATATTAATTAAATGTTGTAATGAAATGTTCCACTGTCCCTATTACCTACTGTGGACTGACTATGTCAGTAAAATATGTAGTGTGCACAGGATATACCAGAGTCTATCTGTCTGTCTAACAGTCTGACTGGCTTCAGGAAGTGTTGGTCGAATCCCTGTCTTTCAGTAGTGTATTCTCTTTTACAATAAACCTTTCTTTCTTTTATCTACGCCCGTGATGCTCTTCCTTCTACTCGAGTACCACATTTATCTGTTTGTAACCTTTTCTTAAGGATACAACAAGTTGTTAGGGAAATATTCGTAGAAAAGACAGAGGAAAGCGATGCCACGCCGGTGAGAATGTGATTGGTCAGGATCGATTACATTTGCAGATCCTTCTTTGAATTTTGTCAAGAACCTTGAGATGAATAACAGGAGCACCAGACCAGATATGGCAACAGTATTCAATGCAAGGACGAATGATAGATTTATAAATGTGAAAGATGGATTCTGACGAGAAAAATCTTTTGGCACGGCACAGTGAGCCAACTTTCCTAGCACTAGATGAAGCTATTGTTTGGCTGTAGTCGTTTCTCTTCAAGTCTGTGAGAAACGTGAGGAAGATAGATTCTGGCGAGAAAATTTACAATGAACTGACTTTCCTAGCTGCAGACATAGCAATTGATTCAATCTTTTCATATCGTGTCAATGGTAATATTAATCCGAGAAGATGCAATGAGTCACTTCCCCTGAAGGTTAAAATGAAAAATTAGACGATATTCAAGTCAACATGAAAAGACGATAGACATAAGACTAATCAAAACAGAATAACTGAAATTTTTAAGATCAGCTTTCCGTTTCGCAATCGTCTAATGTTAATTATGTTTTAATAATTATGTCCTGAAGAAGGTCTACTAGACCGAAACGTCTGACGTCGACATTGAAACAACATTAAAACTATTATTTATTACAACATTATTTGCATATTCGGATTTTTGTTTTTCCATATATTTTTCTTCATACTGTCGGATCGATATCCATATATTTGCTTACATATATAGAGAGAGAGGAAGCAGATTAGATAGATAGATAGATAGATAGATAGATAGATAGATAGATAGATAGATAGATAGATAGATAGATAATGAACAGACTGAAATAGATAGATACCCAGATAGATAGATAATGAACTGACTGAGATAGATAGATAGATAGATAGATAGATAGATAGATAGATAGATAGATAGATAGATAGATAGAAAGAAACAGGGAAACAGACTGAGATAGATAGATAGATAGATAGATAGATAGATAGATAGATAGTTGATGATATTTAATATGAGCGAAAGCGCGTACAGCACGATATGCATCTTTAGGGAAAATGCGTACTGCATTGCTTTGCCGATAGAAGCAAAGTTCAAACGATCCTCGTGGAGAGAAGCTGCACGAGCAATTAACATTTTGGGGTGATTAATCGTTTGTCTAATGTCGTTTTGTGACGGGCAATTAACTCAAAAGGAATTAAACGACTTGATGGAACAATTTCCTCTCGTTTTACTTTATCGGCCTTTGTGTTTGGTTAGTTTCAGCCGATTGGTTGTCGATTGACTGCATTGTTAAAGCCCCGAGAATGATTGGTTATCCTACACGAAAACTCACATGAAATATATATATATATATATATATATATGAAAAAGAACACAGACGTGATTCTGACTTTAAAATATTCTCTTCGTGGTCAATTTATTCAAAAGCTTAATATATAATAAATATTTTATGGCCAATAATGGTTTCATTTAGTTGGCTTTTTATTCCGTAAATTCTGTTAACCAGATTATTAAATCTTCATATTATAAAGAAGCACACGTGGACCACCTTTTGTTATACATATATATATATATATATATATATATATATATATATATATATATATATATATATATATATATAGAAATTATTAGGGGGATTTGATAATTATATTTAATTAATTCATCGAGTCTGAAAGAAATCTCAACAGAATGCAGAAAGCACTGGACGGCCGTTTCGTCCTATATTTGGGACTCATCAGCAGTGCGCATCCACTACCGAGTCATCGTCAGGAATAGAAATTATTTTGTTTTTGGTAAAATTCAGGTAGTATCCGAGACGAAAAATTATAATGCGAATCGAAATATGTTTTTTTTTTTTCTTTTTTTAATGTGTTATTGATAACGGATACAAACTTGTGGAGCGTGCAGTTGCAACGCTAAAGTTGAATTTTTAAAAAAATCTGATTGCGTTTTTTACTAATATGGCAATTTGAGAATATTTTTATTTTTTATTTATTTTTTTTTGTTGTTGTTGCAGGAGTTTATCAGTCAATCTGGCATGAACAAAATTGTTCAATAAGTAGAGTAATGTCTCAGTTGTTATCCCGAAAATTTGCAGGTCGGTTCAGTTCTTTTAAATCAAATATGTGGTGCAGCTTTATTTATATTATAATGAATCATTCTTACAAAAAATAAATTAGTAAAGTTATATATATATATATATATATATATATATATATATATATATATGTCTGTGTGTGTGTGTGTGCATGAACCCCCAAAATAACACTTTCAAAGTTAAACGAAATAACAGCATCTGTTTCAAGCCTTTTTTTAGAAAGAAATTTAGTGACACCTTCTCTCATAACTTCCTTCTCTCTTTTTCTCTCTATGGTTTTTTCTTCTCTACCCCTTCGATATTAATATATAACTTCCGTTAAGTTAACCGTTTAAATGTGTCAATATCTGCTAACTCACTCATATCTTCTCTCTCCCCCCTCACTTACTGACTTCGTTAATTTACATATGTTTAATACGGCCCGTCAAAAATGTGTAAATTTTTTTTTCATTTTTTTTGTTTGAAAGTAAAGTCTGATGATCCGCAGTCCTTTTAAAAGGGCTGTGGTGAAATAATTTATTACATGGAACCTTAAAGTGGTCTGTTTTTATTTAAATTATTTGCTCTGGATTTACATTGAGCTCTCTGGATTTTATCCTCCTTAGGTTTACCCATACGGATTACCGAGTTTTTTATAAACTATATATATATATATATATTAGTTGTTTTAAAGTATAATTAATCTGATTTGAAATAAATATTATTTACTTTAAATTTAAAATATCGCATAAATACATTTTTAACCCAACAGTAGCTGTTTTGACATGTTGACAGCCTGATGATGGATCTAATGATCTATGAAGACTTTATCTGCAAAACATAATCTAGAAACATAACCGTGAGCACCTTTTTTTTAATATATATTTTTAAGTACTCAGTAATCTTTAAAAATTACGAAAATATTCCTTAATAAATTTTAGAAGTTTATTATCGTCAAAAGTAAAACATTTTTATATCATATACGCGTTTTGCTACAGAAAGTTTATGAAAGAAAAACAAAAGTATGTGAGGAAAATGTCTTGGGACCCCTGATGATAGGTGGATAATGTAAATCAAATTAATTACCCTAACTTATCACTTCCTGACTTGAGACTTGAAGGGAGCCTGTCTCTTTCTATACTTGTTTGTTTTATCTATATCTGTATTGGAACCGTCTGGATTATATATATATATATATATATATATATATATATATATATATATATATATAAATATAAATGGATATAAATACGACAGAATGAAGAAAATTTGGAAAAAACAAACAAAAATCCTTAAATGCAATTATGTTGTTTAAAATGAATGAAATATCGACGTCTGACGTTTCGGTTTAATAAACCTTTTTCAAGACAATATTCATTAAAATACAATTCAGTTCAATTTGACAAAGTGACGACAACGTGACCTTGTTAAACGGAAATTTTAAAAATTTTCAGTTATCTGTTTTGGATAAGACTTGTTTTTTATGTCCATCGTCTTTGTCAAATTGAACTGAATTGTATTTTAATGAATATTGTCTTGAAAAAGGTTTATTAAGGATTTTTGTTTGTTTTTTGCAAATTTTCTTCATATATATATATATATATATATATATATATATATATATATATATACTCTTGATACATATAAAGATAAAAAGTAATTGCGTCTTGTTGAAAGAATCTGAGATTAATAACAAAATTTTGATCTTAAGGTAAAAAAGGAAAGTTGGAAAAAAAGACTAATTACTAATTCCAATTCCTAAAGGATTCAGTGCCTGATATGGTCTTGTTCTAAATTAATTTTTAAGATTAAAATCCATGCAAAATCTATCTTAAATATTCTGCAAAGAAAGAAACAAGAAACTTTGGAATGTCAGAATTAATGGTTATTTTATGGTAAGTACTGAAAACCTACTCTCAGATGGGTTCATGTCAAAATTGCGACAGAACTTTTTTTACCAAGCTGATATAAGCTCAGGAAATATCTATGTAAGTGCATTAGCACCAAGCAACCATACAAACAAGTTTTACAACGTTATACAAAATACAATCAGCATAGAACACACCTGGTGACCGCTGACCCGCCTGTTGTATGCAAACAAATCCTCCAGGAAAAAGATGTTGAGTGTGCGTAGGGTGGGGAGAAAAAACGGAACAGTGAAACGAAACAGGTAGATTCGCAAGCGAGACAAATATGGCGATGGATATGGAAAAAGAAAGGAAAAAGACAGGGAAAAAGAAAGGAGAAAAACAGAGAGGGGGGAGTCTTGTCGTTTGTAAACAAAAATATTCCTCCTGTTTTTCAGCCAATTCTAAAGCAAATTCCAAACAAGAAAAAAATTCTCTCTCACTTTCTCTCTCTATTTGTCTCGCTGTCTTTCTTACTCTCTTTCTTTCTCTCTCTCTCTTTCTCTCTAGCACCCTCTCTCTCTCTTTCTCTATCCCACTCTCTCCTTATTTTTTCTATTGATTTCTCTTAAACACTCTCTTTCTTACTCTCTCCCCCACTCTCTGTCTTTCTCTATCTCTCAATTTTTCTCAATTTTTCTCATCCACTCTTCCTTTCTCCCTCTAGCTCTCTCTCTCACTCTTTCGCTGTCCCTCTCTCACTGTCTCCCTCTCCCTCTAACTCACTATCACATTCTTTCTCTTTCTCTCTCTCTCTTTTGCTCATTCTCTGTCTTTCTCACTCTCTCTCACACACTCTCGTTCTTTCTCTCTCACTGTCTCTCTCACCCACTCTCCCTTTCTCTCTCACTCTTTCTCTCTTCCTCTCTTTCTCTCTCACCCACTCTTTTTCTCTCTCACCCTCTCCCTCTTTCTCACTCTCTCTCTCTCCTTATTTCTCCCACTCTGTCTCTATCTATCTATCTATCTCTTTCTCTAACCTAAACATTACACAAAATATACCATTCACAGTGTCTCGTTTTGAGGAAGTTCTTTGTTACAAAGATGGGAGATTAAACTGCAACGTTATTAGTCCTAACCTGGCATCTTGGTTACAGTTACTTTCCTATCGCAATAAAGTCGCCTCCCTGTGGCTTTTCCATAAATATTTTCATAGTAACTCTTCTGTCCTTTGGTACCTCAACTTTGTGAATTCAAGTGCAGTACTAGATTGGCAGTTAGGTTTCATCCTTTTACAGTTGAAATTACTAAATGTAACCATAAATTCTATGCTAACACTTTCTTTTCTCTTGCAATTCTTGCCTGTGGAACTCTCTTCCGGCTTCTTGCTTTAAAATCAACTTTCATCTTCCGAAGTTTAAATGCAACGGCAATCGCTATTTTTTCTTTTGTTTAATAAAGATTTTTTTCCTGTTCTCCTTCATAAAGATTTTTTCTCTCTTCGAAACCCCTTGTGTCTTAGTGGCTTTATTACCTTTGTTTGCGGTTAAATGATTAAAATACAGAAAGTTAAAACAATAGAAGCCATTCCAGTACCTGAGATACTCGTACTTGAAGAATATATCAAAATTCCAAATCATTATTGTCAAAAATATTTGGATTTGATTGCAAGGAGGATTACATTTTTTTCATTAAAGAGGGGGTTTTTCTTTTTAAAAAAAATATTATCGTAAATGCTCTTACTTGCATCCCACAAAATCCTCCAAAAATCTTCACGATTTTCAGCCATGACTTAGCATTTCAGCTTCAATCACCTTTACACCCCTGTGCAAATTAATTGAAATAACAGCTTTAGTGTCCTTCTTTCACATACGATCAGTTTTAGACCCATTGGAGTGACAAGCTGTAATCGATTTCTATTTTTTCCTCAAATTAGGGCATTTGCAATGATGTGCAGTCATTTGAATCTATTTTAGTGGTGTATGATGAAATTTGTTTGGCCTTGAAAAATATCCTGTCATCCGCCCAAACACTATTGTCTCCACTGTCGATTAGTTGTCCTACGTTCATTGTCTGCGACGGACGTTACTCCAAGGAAACTTACGAAAATTGTAACGCTGCACGAAGACACCTGGCAAGGCTTACAAATGAGCAAATCAAAGTACTATAGACTGGCATGGAAACTCTCCTAATTTAAATCCAATCGAGAATATGTTGTGAGTCTGAAAGGAACGACTTCGTGGAATGAATATACGAAATACTAATATGTGCTCTGGGTCATGTTTCATTGGAAAAAATATGAAAAAGTTAAATAATAACGGAATTATTCGTTTTATCTCAATTAATTTGCACAAGGTTGTAACTTCACTTCCTTTTCTATAAATATTTTCGTAGTAAAAATTGATGATGATCAGGCAAAATGGGAAATCTTTATATTAAAGACGCGTTTCGTCGGAGAAACTTATGCTCACTTTGGCATCATTAGTTTGACTAAAAGAAAGACAAACCTATGTGAGGAAAATGTTTTGGTATTCCTGAGAATAAGAGGGTATGGTAATTCAAATTAAATGTCTAGGTATATACATATACTGATTCCTTGTGGTGGGATGGTAGTGTATGTGCGTATGTGTATGTATGTGTGTATATGTACAAATGAGTTTACTAATTCCTTGTAGTAAGACAATATATGTATGGAGGGGGAATATACGCACGCATATATACACGCATGCTGAGAGAAACACACAAAAATGGAAACAGATCCAAGAACACATAGGGGTCAGTCAAACAATAAAAGATAAAATGCCGATAAGTAATTCATCATTTCGCTTGGACCAACCTTAATTGTTTTATGACCCTTCGCGCAGAACTCTTCATTGCCAATTCAAGAAAGAAATTCGGATTATTAACACAGAAAATGTCTCATATCGAGAATATTTAACATTGAAAAACAAAAGAAAAAAATTAATTATTTTTAATAATATGGAAATCTCCGCTTTTACCTGAAGACGGTCGCGAGACCAGAAACACGTGTAGTAAAATTATGTAAAACAAAGCATAATATTTTTCTAAATAAATCCACATTACAACCAAAAAACGTTTGCAGCACCTCTCTTCTTTTCAATATACATACTTTTCTCTCGTTGGAACCACTACAACCTCTTTCTTTTTATATATATATATATATATATATATATATATATATATATATATATATATACAAAAAATAAATAAAAAGTCCTTATTTAAAATCCTAAAATACAAACAAGCATAGAAACAAACAGGTTTTCTTCAAGTCTCAAGTCAGGAAGTGATAATCTTGAGTAATTAATTTGATTTACATTATCCACCTATCATCAGGGGTCCCAAGACATTTTCCTCGCATAGTTTTGTTTTTCTTTCATAAGCTTTCTCCAGCGAAACGTGTCTTTGATATAAAAATGTTTTACTTTTCACGATAATAAATTTGTAAAATTTAATAATTTTAATTTACGGAGAATATTTTCGTAATTTTTAAAGATTACTAAGTACCTAAAAATTATATATAACAAAAGGCGCTCACGATTATTTTCTTAGATTATGTTTTGCAGATAAAGTCTTCATAGAACATTAGATCCATCACCAGGCTGTCGACACGTCAAAACAGCTACTGTTGGGTTAAAAATGTATTTGTGCGATATTTTAAACTTAAAGTAAATAATATTTATTTCAAATCAGATTAATTACACTTTAAATCCCCTAATATTCCTTGAATAAAGTTTCAATAAAGTATATTTTATTTCTAAAAAACATTTTAATAACGACAATTACATTGCGATGATAGACAACTAAAAAAGGGAGCTAATCAGCAATTTTAGCAAAAAAAAAACTCCTTCCAGTCAATTTAAATTAGTTTTTGAAATACTGCAAAGTATTTTGCTTACTGAGAATATTAAATTTAATCAATGAGCTTAGAATTAAAACTAAAATAAAAGCCGCAAGAATGATTTTTCATTTATAAAATTCATTTTAAACCTGTTTTTGTTTTTTGTTTTTTGAGGGAGTACCTACATTAAATATCCTGGGATAAATTATTCCTGTTTCACTAAGTTTAAGCAGACACTCGTCAGCACAGGGATTGACTTCATAATTACTATATCCCATGGAGAAATCGACTAGTGAATTAAAGTGTTGATTCGTGAAGTGGGTGACATAGTGATTGGGAGTTCAATCCCTGGACCGGGCAGTGTGTGCTTGAAACGAGGCAAGCAATGCTATAAAGGAACGAGACGAGATATCTCGTGACATTGGCAGCGAAACGAGAACACATATATAGCCCGTCTGACGTTGTTATGTAAATCACATAAACCTCAATCGCAGTCCTGACATCTACAGTAGACAAGGTTGAATGCTTTGCTCGGAAATTCTCTTCCAATTCAGCACTCGTCTCCTTTTGAGTACCCACGCTTGATTTCCCCATTAGGACATAGATCCTACTGGGTGATATACGCATAAACCTGTCGCTGGCCTCAGACATCATTTCTAAATTAGACTCCCGTAAGACAAGCGGAAGTGACGGTGTCCCAGCCATCATCCTAAAGATATGTTCCCCGAGCTGGCTCCAGTCCTCTCCAAACTATACAACTATTGCCTCACTGCTTCCTGCTTGTTAAAGTTCTCCTCTGTAGTTCTTGTTTTTATGAACTCTGGAAAACCTTCTACCCCTTCTAAATATCACCCTATTAGTTTCCTACCACGTTTCTGCAAAGTATTCGAGGCCTTAATTAATGCTGAAGTGGTTAAGCATCTTACTTCCCACTACCTACTCTCTGACAAACAATATGGCTTCCGTTTTGCCATATCTACCGCTGATATGCTGACGGCCACCGCCGAATATGCACATCAAGCTCTTGATAATAACAGTGAAGCCGAAGCTGCGGCTCTTGATATCTCGAAGGCGTTTGACAGGGTTTGACATACTGGTCTTCTACGTAAGCTCCAGAACTACGACGTGTATTTGATTTAATCCAATCGTTCCTATCAAATCGTGAAATGAAGGTCTTTTTGAACGGGATCGATTCCAGATCCTTTCACACGAACGCGGGTGTCCCCGAGGTATCTTTCCTGGGTTCTAAGCTGTTTCTGATCTTCGTCAATGATCTTTCTGATCTCATCAATTCCCAAGTAGGCATTTATGCTGATGACACTACCATTTACTTCTGTCTCAATAGCAAATCTTCCAGAGTCGACAAAGTTAAACTGATCACTGCTCTTAAAAAGGACCACCAATCTGTGGTTAACAGGGGCAGGAAATTGCTCATAAATTTTAATGCCGCCAAAATGATGGTATTCTCATTCAACCACCATCGAGAATCTTTCCCGCCGCCATCAGCATGGCTGATGCTAGACTCATGGAAAGCAACACACTGCGACTTCTCGGTCTCACTTTTTCAACTAACCTGAAGTGGAGCGATTACATCGGATCAATAGCTACATCTACTGCAAGGAAAGTTGGGTCACTGTGCCGTGCCAGAAGGTTTTCTCGTCAGAGTCCATCTTGCACATTCACAAACCTACCATTCGCCCGTGCATTGAAATACTTTTACCATATCTGGTCTGATTCTCCTGCGATTTCGAGGTTCTTGACAAAATCCAAATAAGGATCTGCAATGTAATCGACCCTGACTTGGCATCTCGACTCCAGTCACTTTCTCACCGACAAGACGTAGGATCTCTCTGCCTTTTCATGGCAACTATCCTGAAGAACTTTTTACCCTAGTGCCCGGTCAACATGAATTTAAGCGTGCTACTAGACTGGCGTCTAGGTTCCACCCTTTTACTGTTGAATTAGTTAAATGTAACAGCCGTTTCTACACCAAGAGTTTCTTTTCTTGCACTTCCCGACAGTGGAACTCCCTTCCGTTTCCTTGACTCCTTGATAACTACAATCTTCAAAAATTTAAATGCAATCGCCATTTTTATCTTCTTGAACCCCGTTCAGGTTTTATCTTTTCCTCAGTCCCCCCCTATACCCAGTCTATTCTCCCACCTTCAATCTCTGTAACTCCCTGCGTACCAATAGCTTTTCCGCCTTGCTTGAAGTGAAATGATAAAAAGTGTTATGGTGAAACACACCTATTCTATAGTTAATAAACTCTCCCACCTAATATAAGTAGGAGTAGTAAGAGAAACGAGAGTCAGTCGATGTCGGACGACCGGCTGAACGGTTGAACTCTCTGCCTTCGGGCGGGAGGAGGAACCCGAACGGGGCTATGCCGAAGGGCGGAGTCTCGTTCGGGGAGGTAAACCGACCCTGAACCCGTTTATACGGGTTCAAAGGGTATATTTTTGGCCGAGCCTACGGGCTCGGAGATCCCACGTTAAACAGGCCTTGTGCCACATGATACCCTCGTGGGGAGGTGACTAAATACTAGTCGATGTCGGACGACAGTTGATGTCGGACGACAGTCGAACTCTCTGCCTTCGGACAGAGAGGAACTCGGACGAGGCTATGCCGAAGGGTAGAGTTTCGTCCGGGGAGGTAGACAGACTCGATCCCGTTTATGCGGGGTCTACGGGGATTTTTGGTCCGAGACTACGGGCTCGGGAACCCCACATTAAATTCGGCCTTGTGCCACATGTGACTGCGTGGGGCAGTTACTAAATAGCGTCAGTGTCGAATACGAAAGTATCAGCGACCACAACTGCGTAATACCTATTATATCAAGTTCCTAGCGTTTTGTACATCGAACCTATTTTAGGACCGACTTAGTACAAATACAAGCCTCCACTGCGAAATCACTCCACACCAAAAAGAAACCAAAGTTGCTTTGAAATTTTTTTCAACTCTTAAATGATTAATTTAGATGTTAAAACAAAGCTTTAGTGGAAATTTTAGGAAGATTCAACATGCTTTATTAAAGATATTTGATTTATTATAAAAACTGCAGTCTGGAGTTATTATGCAAAATCAGAAAAATCACTTTTTTACTTTAATAGAAAGATAATAAAATCACCATTTGATCAACATTTACAATGAAAACAAATAACACATATATGATAAGTATGTGAATCTTTTACATTTTAATATAGTGACCCTTCTTCTTAATAACAGCCAGCCATCTATTATCCATTGGTTTTATTACTTTTTTACTTCATCAGGTTCAATTTCCGACATAGTGGTTTTAATTGCTTCGCATCGGCCTGCTTTCCTGTTATATTGTTTGCCACATTCATATAATATCATCTTCAAAATTGACCATACATTTTAAATCGGATTCAGATAAGAACTTGATGGCGGCCATTCCATTTTTTTTCTTCAAAAATTTATTTCTGGTAATAATTTTTTACAAAATATTTCTGGTATTAAAACCTATTTTTACACTTTCATAGTGTTTTTACCCTAGTTTCGGGTTTAACTATTTTCCCATAGCTAGGACCCTAACAGGTGCTACCACCCGGGTCAGGGTGGACGTGGGAACACCAGCAATTAATAAGTGGTTCCACGCTCCTCAAAACATCCTGATCAGAGGCCTTGCTGTTAGATGTAGTTTATCGTCTTACCGAGGACGCGGATGTAGTTTATCGTCTTACCCAGACGCGAATGTAATCTATCGTCTTACCGAGGACGCGGACATAGTTTATCGACTTACTTAGGACGCGGATATAGTTTATCGTCTTACCCAGGACGTGGATGTAGTTTATCGTCTTACCCAGGACGCGGATGTAGTTTATCGTCATACCCAGGACGGTATAGACAGATGCTTTAGATTATTGTAAATTCTGAAAATAGAGAAATTATACATCATTATTATTCGACCGTAGCCGGAACCATCAAACCAATGTGAATGATCTTTTCTTTAGCTTTATAGTATATGATACGCTCGGGTTACATACAATTTTTTAATTCAGAGTTACTTCCTCCTACACCGATTGCCATCCAAGGCTATAGAACCCAGTCTGTCCTGCTACTTTAACCATAGTGCACAATATACCACGTCATTTGACACTGGTTGCTTTTTACAACAGGATAATCCACGCTGGGTGCATTATGGACCATGTTATTACTAATTGGGTGCATTGCCTGCCATGTCATTGCACAATGTGCAATTTGCACATCAGGATATTAAGCACGAGGTGTATTTTGCACCATGTTATTACTCGTTGGGTGCAGCGTCTATGATTATTACACACTGGGTGCATTGTATGTCAGAATATTACCCACTGGGCTCATTCTGTCTCATGTTTTTACACATTAACGGTTTTTGATATCAATAAAAAAAAAGATATATTGGGCATCGGGCTATTAATCACTCAGTGCAATTTTTATCCTTTTATTACACACAGTGTTCATTTTGCATCATTATAGTAAAAACTAGCTAAATTCTGCACCAGGGTCTTTAGTCGTTGCCTGCACCGTCTATCATGTTATTACGCACTGAGTGCATTGTGCAGCATAGTTTTATCTACTGGATGCAATATGTATCATTTCATTACACACTATATGCATTGTGCATCAAAATATTGGGTGCATTTTGTAGCAGTTTCTTATGCATTTTCTGCAATGCCTATTATTAGTAACTGGCTGCATTGTGCATTAATGGGTGCATTCTGTACTCATCGGGGACACCGTCTATTATATTGTTACACATTCTGCACCAAGTCTTTAGTCGCTGCCTGCACCGTCTATCATGTTATTATACACTGGGTGCATAGTGCACCAGGGTATTACCCACTGGATGCAATTTATATCATTTCATTACACACTGTATGCATTGTGCATCAGAATATTAAACAGTGGGTGCATTTTGTATCGATTTCTTATGCATTTTTTGCAATGCCTATTATTAGAAACTGGTTGCATTGTGCATCAATGGATGCACTCTGTACCGGGTTATTAGATATTGCATGTTATTACACTCTGGGTGCATTGTGCTTCAATGGGTGCATTCTGTACCTGTTTATTACACATTGGGTGCACGGTCTATCATATTATTACACATTGGGCATCAGGTTATCTTCTAATGGATACAATTACTATCATCTCATTACACAGGGTGTACATTGTGTATTTGTTGATTACACGTTGAATGCATTTGCATCAGGATATTGGATGAATTCTCTACCATGATAATTACGTTATTATCTCACTGTGGTCACGGAGATTCCTCTTTTTTTCTTATTGGGTCCGCTTTTTATCAAATTCCTCACGAGGGGCCCGTATTTTGCACCATGTTATTACTCGTTGGGTGCGCTTGGTGTAGATGATGTAGGTGGCGGGGACTTATCTGGACTCTAAGGAGACTCCACCATAATGTTGAAGGGGATAATCCCCACGCCAAACACGTGCACGAAAACAACTGTGAGAAAAAAACAATAGACTTAGCAAAAATAAAGTGTACTAAAATAAATAGTATGAAAACTACTCACCCCCCAAAAAATTATAATTATTATTTTAAAAATATGATATAATCGCTACATAAGTGTTCTCATGTTTCAAAAACAGAAGCTAAAAAAGCTTTAACTTCTGTTTTTGAAATATGAGAAATGGTTATGCAGCGATGGAAACATATTTTTAAAATAATAATTTTAATTTGAGCTCTACTTGTGTATTGAGCACTGTTTTTTAAAAATAAAAACAAAAATACTAAAGAACTTCGGATTATTAACCTAACAGTCCTTTCCTATTTTTCTATATATTTGCACAAACACACACACACAGAAATTTTCATAAATGACGGTTCCGTATCGGATGCAGGTTCGAATCCTGTCAAAGGACGAATATTTTCTATGAAAATTTCTCGGACATTCAGGCCGGTAAATGTTACTTAATACTGTTTATTATAAACAGAGCATTTACTTAAATACTTGTATCTATAAAAAGAATGTTAAACATAAAAATGTCTTTAATATATATATATATATATATATATATATATATATATATATATTGTTTCTATGATCAAAAACTTACAATATATCTTCTTAAAACCAATACACTAATTGATTCTGTGAATTCTCTCTGCTTTAATGTAAGTAGCGTTCATTTGCAAAAGTACATGGCATCATCTGTCACATAAACGTATATAAAAAGAGATTAATTTTCTAGCGAATAAAAGATCTACTCTAGACTTTGGGGGGATAATGCACTTAGTCTTCCATCCGACAGAAAATAATCAGCCACTTTCGTGCAGGAAAGAAACTCTGAATGATAACGCCAAGGTCAGAAAGAATTCGGAACGGATAACATTCAACGAAGCAATGGATAATTCGGTTGGTGGTTGATTTTGTTTAGCGGCATATCAACACCTCTATGGGTTATTTAATGCAGAAATCTAAATATTTTGATTGGCTTGGTTGGTTGATTTTGTTTGGCGGCATATCAACACCTCTATGGGTCATTGAATGCCGAAATCTAAATATTTTGATTGGTTTGGTTGGTTGATTTTGTTTAGCGGCATATCAACACCACTATGGGTTATTTAATACCGAAATCTAAATATTTTGATTGGCTTAGTTGGTTGATTTTGTTTAGCGGCATATCAACACCTCTATGGGTTATTTAATGCAGAAATCTAAATATTTTGATTGGTTTGGTTGGTTGATTTTGTTTAGCGGCATATCAACACCTCTATGGGTTATTGAATGCCGAAATCTAAATATTTTGATTGGTTTGGTTGGTTGATTTTGTTTAGCGGCATATCAACACCTCTATGGGTTATTTAATACCGAAATCTAAATATTTTTGATTGGCTTAGTTGGTTGATTTTGTTTGGCGGCATATCAACACCTCTATGGGTCATTGAATGCAGAAATCTAAATATTTTGATTGGTTTGGTTGGTTGATTTTGTTTAGCGGCATATCAACACCTCTATGGGTTATTTAATACCGAAATCTAAATATTTTGATTGGCTTAGTTGGTTGATTTTGTTTAGCGGCATATCAACACCTCTATGGGTTATTTAATGCAGAAATCTAAATATTTTGATTGGTTTGGTTGGTTGACTTTGTTTAGCGGCATATCAACACCTCTATGGGTTATTTAATACCGAAATCTACATATTTTGATTGGTTTGGTTGGTTGATTTTGTTTAGCGGCATATCAACACCTCTATGGGTTATTTAATGCAGAAATCTAAATATTTTGATTGGTTTGGTTGGTTGATTTTGTTTAGCGGCATATCAACACCTCTATGGGTTATTTAATGCCGAAATCTAAATATTTTGATTGGTTCGGTTAGTTGATTTTGTTTAGCGGCATATCAACACCTCTATGGGTTATTTAATACCGAAATCTAAATATTTTGATTGGCTTAGTTGGTTGATTTTGTTTAGCGGCATATCAAAACCACTATTGGTTATTTAATGCCGAAATCTAAATATTTTGATTGGTTTGGTTGGTTGATTTTGTTTAGCGGCATATCAACACCTCTATGGGTTATTGAATGCCAAAATCTAAATATTTTGATTGGTTTGGTTGGTTGATTTTGTTTAGCGGCATATCAACACCTCTATGGGTCATTGAATGCCGAAATCTAAATATTTTGATTTGTTTGGTTGGTTGATTTTGTTTAGCGGCATATCAACACCTCTATGGGTTATTTAATACCGAAATCTAAATATTTTGATTGGCTTAGTTGGTTGATTTTGTTTAGCGGCATATCAACACCTCTATGGGTTATTTAATGCAGAAATCTAAATATTTTGATTGGTTTGGTTGATTGATTTTGTTTAGCGGCATATCAACACCTCTATGGGTTATTTAATGCCGAGATCTAAATATTTTGATTGGTTTGGTTGGTTGATTTTGTTTAGCGGCATATCAACACCTCTATGGGTCATTGAATGCCGAAATCTAAATATTTTGATTGGTTTGGTTGGTTGATTTTGTTTTGGCGGCATATCAACACCTCTATGGGTTATTTAATACCGAAATCTAAATATTTTGATTGGCTTAGTTGGTTGATTTTGTTTAGCGGCATATCAACACCTCTATGGGTTATTTAATGCAGAAATCTAAATATTTTGATTGGTTTGGTTGGTTGATTTTGTTTAGCGGCATATCAACACCTCTATGGGTTATTGAATGCCGATATCTAAATATTTTGATTGGCTTGGTTGGTTGATTTTGTTTAGCGGCATATCAACACCTCTATGGGTTATTTAATACCGAAATCTAAATATTTTGATTGGCTTAGTTGGTTGATTTTGTTTAGCGGCATATCAACACCTCTATGGGTTATTGAATGCCGAAATCTAAATATTTTGATTGGTTTGGTTGGTTGATTTTGTTTAGCGGCATATCAACACCTCTATGGGTTATTTAATACCGAAATCTAAATATTTTGATTGGCTTAGTTGGTTGATTTTGTTTAGCGGCATATCAACACCTCTATGGGTTATTTAATGCAGAAATCTAAATATTTTGATTAGTTTGGTTGGTTGATTTTGTTTAGCGGCATATCAACACCTCTATGGGTTATTAAATGCCGAGATCTAAATATTTTGATTGGTTTGGTTGGTTGATTTTGTTTAGCGGCATATCAATCTCTATGGGTCATTGAATGCCGAAATCTAAATATTTTGATTTGTTTGGTTGGTTGATTTTGTTTAGCGGCATATCAACACCTCTATGGGTTATTTAATACCGAAATCTAAATATTTTGATTGGCTTAGTTGGTTGATTTTGTTTAGCGGCATATCAACACCTCTATGGGTTATTTAATGCAGAAATCTAAATATTTTGATTGGTTTGGTTGGTTGATTTTGTTTAGCGGCATATCAACACCTCTATGGGTCATTGAATGCCGAAATCTAAATATTTTGATTGGTTTGGTTGGTTGATTTTGTTTAGCGGCATATCAACACCTCTATGGGTTATTTAATACCGAAATCTAAATATTTTGATTGGCTTAGTTGGTTGATTTTGTTTAGCGGCATATCACCACCTCTATGGGTTATTTAATGCAGAAATCTAAATATTTTGATTGGTTTGGTTGGTTGATTTTGTTTAGCGGCATATCAACACCTCTATGGGTTATTTAATGCCGAGATCTAAATATTTTGATTGGTTTGGTTGGTTGATTTTGTTTAGCGGCATATCAACCTCTATGGGTCATTGAATGCCGAAATCTAAATATTTTGATTGGTTTGGTTGGTTGATTTTGTTTAGCGGCATATCAACACCTCTATGGGTTATTTAATGCCGAGATCTAAATATTTTGATTGGTTTGGTTGGTTGATTTTGTTTAGCGGCATATCAACCTCTATGGGTTATTTAATGCCGAAATCTAAATATTTTGAACACAGTTTTATTGCTTCAACTAAATATATTTCAAGCGAATTTGTATTCCTTCAATTGTATATAAAATGTATCGTTGGTCGTTTTGCTATAAAATGTCTTGTTGGTAATTTTTTCATATAAAAATGTTTTGCTGGTACTTTTACTATAAAACTTATTTTTAGTGTTTTGTTTTTGCTTGAGGGTTCACTAATAACCTGGGAACAACAGCAATGATATATATATATATATATATATATATATATATATATATATATATATATATATATAATTGTGTCAGCTAAATTACTCAAAAATGAAAATAACACAGATTATTATTATATAGATTATTATTATAGATATTATTATATTAAGAAATATATTCAATCCACTGCTTAAATCTTTCTTACCTATCCATAATTCGATGATGCTTTGATTTGTTAAATAATGGTTTCGGACTATTATTTTTTTTTTTAGTGGCAGGGTATTTTGCATTAAACCTTATGAGGCTGAGCTTTAAAGTCAGATGGTAGACAAAATAGGGATGTCGATTTTGATTGGCTTAGCCGAACATGTGAATGTTAGATTGAGTGTTTTCGAGAAGTCGAAGAGATCAGACGTGGCTATTTCGTGTACCGGGGAACTTGATCCCCAGTGGTTGTGGGGGTGGGGGAATAGAGCGGCCCCACCGGCTAGTTAGAAATGTACACGTGGATGTGTTAATAAAATAGATGAGTTTTAAAATCCCTTTACCTCCGAACTAAGAGAACCAACTAAAGATCACCCGACCGAGAGAAGAAAGAGAATAAGACATCTTTACCATGATCGCCTCCGTCAACCAAAAAGATTATCCCCAGAAGAGAAGCGGTGGGTTTATAACAGATTGTTGTCACCACCTATGGTCCGGTGCTCCGGTTATATATTTAGAGATCCTTGATAAAATCCAACTATCATTAATATTATTGGTCCTGATCTGGCATCTCGGATTCAGTCACTTTTCCATCGTCGTAAAGTGGAATCCCTGTACATTTTCCATAAATACTATCATGGTAATTGTTCGGATGAGCTCTTTGCTATGGTACCTAGAATTTTTTTTTAAGCGCAGTACTAGACTGGTATGAAGATCTCATCAATTTATAGTTGAGCTGGCTAGATGTTAACAGTTTCTTTCCTCTCAATTCTCGCTTGTGGAACTCCCTTCCGGCTCCATGCTTCCCAGTCAACTTTGATCTGCAAAAATTCAAATGCAATGTCAATCGCTATCTACTGTCCTCCTGATGACATTTTCCTCTTCCCGCTCATTACGTCGGTCGACATTTTCTTCGACCCAAATGCTGTCGCACATTTAAAATCTTTGAAATGCCACATGTTTCTGGGCTATTTTTCTCGCTGAATCTGGAAATGAAGTCCATTTTGCCATCACTTCACGTTTTATCTATCTATCTATCTATATATATATATATATATATATATATATAGAGAGAGAGAGAGAGAGAGAGAGCTCCTTGATAAAATCCAAAGAAGAATCAGCAATACTAGTGCTCCCCCACCATCTGGTTGCAGTCAATTTCCCACCGCCATATGGTTGATTTCCTTTGCCGTTTCTATAAATAATTTCATGGTAATTATTTCGATGAGTTCTTCGCTATGTATGCTCATTGCCCCCTTTTATTTCTGTCCCTACTTTTCTTTAGTTTAATTTCACATCCACTCCCTAGTTAGGTGTCCAGTGATGTCAATTCTCTGGTGGATGCGGGGCGCTATTCGTTTCGGGTGTGATTTTCGTGTTTGTTGTGTTTGTATGAGTGTGTTGTTTGAGTGAGATGAATGAATGTTTTATATTATTAAAGTCCCGCATTGATTTCGTTCAGCTAACTGATGTTTCTGCCACATTTAAGGATTGTGGAGGGGGTGGTATTACTAACATTATTCTGTTTAGTTTCTTGTAAATAGTTTTGTAAATTTTAATATTGTTAAATTTTTAAATTTCTTGTTTTATCCCCACCACCCAAACAATGAATTGTACATATGGGGATTAGTTAAGACTTTCATAGAGACATTGCGGTATTACGGTGAATGCAGTAAGAAAGTTAAGTAAGAATGCGTTGTTGTGGTCTAAGGAATATTATTGTATGTTTGGGTCAGTGTTTGTGGCTAGTTAAGTTTAACATTAAGACAGAACAAGACCGTTCTTTTTTTCCCATTCCCCCTTTTTGGCCTTGTGCCATATTTTTTTATGTTATTACAAATAATGATACCTAGACTTTATGAATTTAAGCGCAGTACTAAACTGGTGTCGAGGTTTCATCAAATTACAGTCGAGTTGGCTAGATGTAACCGTAAGTTCTATGCTAACAGATTCTTTTTCGCACTTCTTCCTTGTGGGACTCTCTTTCTGTTCCATGATTCCCAGTCAAATTTAATCTTCAAAAATTTAAATGTCATTCGTTATCTACTGTCTTCCTGATTACTATTCTATTGTTCTCGCTCCTATTAATGTTTCTGTATTCTAGTTCTTCCACAGTAGTATCTTGTGTCTTAGTGGCTTTAATGCCTTTCTTGGGGTGAACTCGATTAAAAAATGAGTATTTTCCTCTATTAGCACGTATGCTGCATCGTACCACGATTATTTTTCAATCACTGATGATATGATATGATATATGAATCCGATTTTATTAGCATAAAACTTACGATTACATCTAACCACTTCAAATATAAATTGATGAGACCTTGTTGCTAATCAAGTACTGAGCTATAAGTCTAGGTACCATAGAGCACGCCCGAACAATTACCATGAATGTATTTATAGAAACCAGTCCTGGGTATGACGATAAACTACATCCGGCAGCAAGGCCTCTGATCGGGAGATTGGAGGTTTTAAAGAGCGTGGAACCACCTCTTAATTGCTGATGTTCACAGGTCTACCCTGACCCTGGCTGGTAGCACCGGTTTGGGTCCTAGCTGTGGGCAAATAGTGAGCCCTTAAAGAAGAAAAAAAACAATATGAAATTATAAAGATACATATTTATAGTAAGATTACCAAAAATATATCAACCAATATGAAATAACTCTTTCATGACATTAATCCAAGTAATATCCTACAATTTCTTAAAGAACTCCAACTGTATTCCAAAATATAACTTCAACAAAACTACGACATAAAACACACACATCATTGCCTGTAGTAATTATGTCCACACAAAGATGCATATGCACAAAATCTGAGTATCATCTACCATGTATTCAATTGTGAAAGCAGAATAACATAGATCATATTTTTTATTAATTCAAAGCCCCCCTCCCTAAAATTTAAATTTCAGCATTAACACTTTGAGCCCTGTGTTCCTGAACAATTTTAACCTTTCTGCCTGAGCACCTGAGTCAAAATTGGCAAATAATT
>CAHIKZ030000997.1:642500-661049 GCA_903632075.3 Acanthosepion pharaonis | reverse complement strand
GTCATCGAGTCTAGAAGAATCCTCAACAGAATGAAGAAAGCACTAGACGGCCGTTTCGTCCAATTTGGGACTCATCAGCAGTGCGCATCGATTACCGAACCCGTACTGTTACAATACAACGCAAGCGTCATACCAACTGTCCCAGCAGCACCAATTCCGTTTTCTGGAATTTGGTACTAAAACACCACGGAATTTGTATATCGAGTCTAATTAGTCACCTCTTCGTCACCGATGCTTGTTTGTACAGTTGGTATAACCCTTGCATCGTTTCTTAAAGGCCGTGCAGTGCATTCTGCATTCTGTTGAGGATTCTTCTAGACTCGATGAATTACTTAATATATATATATATATATATATATATATATATATATATATATAGATAGATAGATAGATAGATAGATAGGAAGTGCCTGTGTGTTCGTGTGCGTGCATATGTATGTAACAAATCAGATATAACTAAAATATCTCTGTAAAAAGACATTATATGTTCTTATAAGAGAAAGGGTGTAAGCCTCTACTCATGTCCAATAGAAGGGGAAGGAGTGTTGACCGGGCGGTAGTCCAGGATCATTTTCCAACATATTCAAGATGATCTTCGCCTTTCTAACTTTCTGTCCTGGAGCAACAAGATGCCTACTTGACTTTTTCAAATCAGTTGTAAGGATTTTTATTTTGCAACAAGTATTTATAAACAACAAAAAAATACTGCTACTTTTTCAACATTTCTAAAGTTAAGAACGCTCATGAATATACATCATGCTAACTGAGAAGTTAATGTACATTATGGAGGCTTATAAGCGATTAAATTTAAACAAAAAGGAGTAAATTCTGTTGTTGAATTTCATTAGAAATTTGAAGGCGGGTTCCTCACAGCAAAACAAGGACGAAACTCCATATACACATATGTCCGCCAATCCTCTGTTTTTGAGTTATTAAGTTTTAAGATAACGCTAGACGCTAATAAATGTGCAATCCAAGATCCGATCCAAAAATACTTTTGCAGACTTTGGCGGTATGTTCCTGTCACCAAAACAAGTTTAAATGTCCATATAGACACATGTCCAATAGGCCATGGTTTTATCTCAACACAGTAACTCATAACCAATGTTCATAATGTCCTCAGCTTGATTCTACACACGCATGCACCCGTCGGATCATTGACTGGCGGACCCTTTCAAATAATCTCACACGGTGTCGAATAGTTTCACAGGTCCCCATGACGCGTGTGCTAATACCTGGTTGAATGAAACACGCATTCACCAGTTCGTGCATAATGACTTGGGAAGACCATGAAAGTACAAGAGTAAGTATATGCATATTTATTATTATATACTTCTTAGATCTGTCTAACCACATTGTGCACTGTTTTGTTTACACCTAATATTAAATTAGGTAAATATTTATTCGCTTATATACAGTTGCTAATACCTGATTATTTGGTTTATATTCATTCTTTCATTTTGTTTGCGTAGTTGTGTGTGCACGTTTATATAATATATATATATATATATATATATATATATATATGTAAAAAATGTATATGTATAGAAATATGTAATTTATATATGCAATTTTCATATATATTATTTATATATTATATATGCGGTACTTATCAATATCAATGATAGAGCTAACATATTTAGTTGGATTGATGTGAGTTTGTGACCCTGGGTTTCACGCTATTCAGTTGACGATCGCAGAGAGGATGAAACCCAGGATATATATATATATATATATATATACGCACGCACAAACATACACAAACACACACACATATATATCTATATATATATATATATATATATATATATATATATATATATATATATATATATACAAATATAAAGTTTGACACTTAGCCGATTGGTGTTACTCACAGCATCCCAGCACTAATGTTTCGTAGATGAACCCTCCGGCAATCACTCCATCCACTCGTCAGGTGTATCAGCAATTGACTGTTTATATTTATATATATTATATGCACTTTTCATTTGTGCAAGGTCGATTTTTTTCTTCATACTATATGTGTGTGTTTCTCTGTGGTCGCTCTCAGGCGCCTGTCTGCGCGCATGTGCGTATGTTCGTATGTGTAGATTGTCGTGATTAATTCTCTTTTTCGACCGTTTTTTGTCCCTTTTTACTCTCTCCTTATTTTGCGGTTTTTCTCTTTCTTTCAGCAGTTCTCTGCATGAAGATAAACTACATCCGGCAGCAAGGCCTCTGATCGGGAGATTTTTTTTTTAAGCGTTTCACCCCAAGCAAGGCGGGAAGCCACTAGGACACAAGGGGTTACAGAGAATTTGGAGCAAGATCAGATAGGAGTGATAGAAGAAATGATGAGGAGAAGGGTAGTGGATAGGTCAAGGCAACTGGAGATGTCGATTTACATTACATTTGAATAGCTGGAGATTATAGCTCTCAGGGAACCTGTAATAAGGAAGGAAGTTCCACAGGCGAGATGTGCGAGAGATGAAGCTATTGGAGTAGAAGAGACGATATTCAGTCACCCCCCCACGAGGGTGTCATGTGGAACAAGGCCTTTTTAACGTGGGCATTCCGAGCCCGTGGGCTCGGCTAAAAATATGCCCATTGAACCCGTATAAAACGGGTTCAGGGCCAGTCTCCCCCCCCCCAAGGAGACTCCGCCCTTCGGCGTAGCCTCCTTCGGGTTCCTCCCGTCCGTAGGAGGAGTGTACAACCGAACAGTCGGTAGTGAACTACTGGAGTAGAAGAGACGGTTATATTTAGGAGTTTCGACAGTGAAGGGGTGAGAGCGGGATGCCAGCCTCGTAGGGCGCTTGAATTCATGAAGTCTGGGAACCAGCGAATGCAGCTCCTCGGAGCAATTGCCATGAAAGTATTTGTAAAACAGACAGAGAGAGGCGACGGCGCGTCCGTGAGAAAGTGACTGTAGACGAGATGCCAGCGCAGGGCCAATTATATTGCATATCCGCCTCTGGAGCCTATCAAGAACCCCGAGGCAAACAGAAGGGGCTCCAGACCATATATGGCAGCAATACTCCATGCAAAGGTCGAATTGTGGATTTGTAGATCTGGAGGATCGACTCCGGGGAGAAAAATTTCCTGGCGCGGCAAATGGAGCCAACTTTTCTTGCGGTGGACGAAGCAATTGACTCAATGTATTTGTTCCATCTCAGGTCAGCAGTCAACGTGAGACCGAGCAGCCGCAGAGAGTTGCTCTCGAGAAGTTGAGCGTCAGACATTCTAATGGAGGGCAGGGAAGGATCTCTGTGGTGATTAATAGAGAGAAGTTTTGTTTTTGAAGCATTAAAGTTGCCCCAGTTCACAACCGATTGGAGGTCCTTTTCGAGACGCAAGGCCAAGTTAGTTTTGTCAGTGACACTAGATTTGTTTTTGAGGCAGGAATAAATTGTGGTGTCATCCACGTTTGGAGGGTTTGAGGAACAAAGAACTATTAATTGTCGTTATTCCACCTTGACCTGGTGTGGTGGCACTGTTAGGACCTCATCTATGGGAAAATAGTGAACACCCCTCCCCCTAAAAAAAACCCAAAACGCTATGAAAATATAAAATTACATTTTGTCTAGTAAAACTACTAGTAATACAATTACCAACAGCACTTATTTATAGTAAAATTAAGAACAGTGCCTATTTATAATATTAGGTTGGTGCAAAAATAATGACGTAATAATGTCGTTTTTTAACGTTAAAAATACGTCAAAAAACGACATTATTACGTCATTATTTACACCAACCTAATAAAATTACCAATACATTTTAATTCTTTGAAAGCATATAATTGCATTCGATATATATTTAAATGTGTTATGATGTTGATTTGGGGTTAGTAGAGACAAACGCCAAATAACACGTAACAATAAAAAAGGGTTTTAATAGGTTGGTAATTAGGTACAGAAATCGCCTGAGTAGTCAATAACTAGCTCAGCTAAGAACTTCTCTGTCTATCTGTCTTTTGACATGCGACTATTTAAAGTCTTTGTTCGCAGACAAGTTCATCTTCAAGACGGGTGGTAGGTTTCCGACACAACAAAATGAAATTTTAAAACTGGGTTCAAATTATTTCGATTTCAGTATTTTGTGATGTCAACGGACAGTCGTTGCCATTTTTGTAATACGAACAAATACTCGTTGTTACGTTCGTAATGCTCGTTGTAGTAGAGACTTTGTAATCGCAGATACAACTATAGTAACGCCGTTGAACAATACTGGTGTCAGACGCCTTCGAATAACACTCGTACTAATTGTACTTACTCGATAATAGTAACCAGTGAATAGTGATCCGAATAGTAGTTTTTATAGTGATCAGACGCCACGCTAATTCCCATATATAAATTTCCTTTACCATCACGTGATCATTTAAAATGGGATCGCTTGTGTTTGCTCTGGTGATCTGTGTTCAAACTGCAGTGTCGTCCGCAACACTTTATTCTTATATAACAATCACTAGCGACGTTATGCCTCCATTCATCTTCCTACAGGGTCTCAGACTCTATACAGAGGCCTACGTCAAATGCCTGGCGGAGGTAGAGCTGCTATGGGTCAAGACCCTATGTCTAGCAACAGGACTCTGCACTATGCCACTTAAGCAGTAGGACCAGTCATGAGTGTCAGACAATTTTTGCGACCATATCAGCCCTTACATCTGGCCACGTAACTCCCCAGACTGCATCAACCTCGGCTTTTAATCAATGATTTTTTGTGATGCCAACGAATACTCGTTGTCACTTTTGTAGTGCCAACGAAGACTCGTTGTTACTTTCGTAATGCTCCTTGTAGTAGAGACTTTGTAATCGCAGATACAGCTATAGTAACGCCGTTGAACAATACTGGTGTCAGATGCCTTCGAATAACACTCGCACTTGGTTGATAATACTCACTCAGAAAGTAACCACTATATAGTTAAATAGTATAGTGAATAGAGTAGAGGATAGCGGTTCGTATAGTAATAGAGGATTGAATAGAAATGGTGATCGTATAGGATAGAGGACAGACTAGAAACATATATCAGTCAGACGTCACGATTTCTTACTTATGCGATTCCTCTATGGTCATCTGGTCTACTTTATTCAATAATGGGATCGCTTGTGTTTATTCTCTGGCGATCTATGTTCAAACTGAAGTGTGGGCAGCGACATTTTATTCCTATATAACACGGCATTAAATAACCCATAGAGCTTGATATGTCGCTAAACAAAATCAACCAACAATACCCATTTATAGAATTTTTCTTTTTCCCCTCATTTTTATTGTTGTTTTTCTCTAGCTCTCTGTATTACTGGTCCCCTTATTATATTCATTTCTAGCCTTGGTTGGCTCAGGAGACTTTTGTAGCCTAGCATATGCGCTGATTCCTTAAGTTTTCGTATTTTCCAGTGATCTTTAACTATTATTCCATCTTCCTGTCACGGAGGGAGGTGACCTTCAATTTCTGTCCATATGTAGACAAGCATGCCTGTTTTTTTTCTATTTCCGACCGGGTTACGGAAATAGAAAAATCAGATATGGCTGACAACATATAATAAATTTATATATAGCTTCCCCATGTATCTAATACCAGGTGCTATGAGCTTGTATGTGCAGGTGGTGTGTTGGATAACGGCTCGGATTTGGAAATCGGAGAGCTGAGTTACAATTCCAGTCGGGTTCGTTATATTCACTTACTCTCAAATACCATTGAGAAAGGTATTAATCGACCTCATCTCGCCCTAGCCTATGGGTTAATTGGTAGGACTTGTATCAGTAAATCCTTATTATTCACAAAAATTTACTTTTAAATAACCTGCAAAAGGTTCATAAGCCGTAAAAAAAACAATCAATCATTCAATCCCATATATATATATATATATATATATATATATATATACGATTTAAGATTTAAGATACAGCAGACATTTTATATATGGTGGTCAATATTAAATTACATGAAAATATAACTTTTAAATATCAATTCTATCCCGGCATTGATGTTTCTTGGTAAAATTTCCAGTCTTCAGGGGTGGTGGTTTTAAACGGTATTTTCAATTTTTTCAATGAAAAGTGAAAAAATTGGAAATACCATTTCTGTACTGACGCAAGTTTGACTTTATTAAACTACGAAATTTTCTTTTTAATCACGGATTGAACAATGTCCAATAGATAGGCATTGTTGCAGAGAGTAGTAGTAATAAGCCTGAGTAAAATAAAAAAGAGTCTCAACGAGTATATAAGCTAGCAATCATCGATTTTCGGTAAAAGATATCATATAAAGACATCAAGAAATGGAAGGGAAAAATTAGTTTCCTTATCCTGTGTGAACTTAAGGGGTGGATGGATATTTTTAGGGACGTAAGAAAAAAGTTAGGTTCATTCTCGTTATTGAAAGGTCAAAAAGTGTCATCTACATAACGAAAATAAACATCAGGTCTATTAGGATCACATAATAATCTCTCTACATGGAAGCCTATAAAGTTGTTAGCTAAAATGGGTCCTAAAGGGGAACCCATTGAGACTCCATCAATTTGCCTATACATGACGCCATCGAAACTGAATTTAACACTGTGGCAAATTTCAAAAGTTTGACAAAATATCCTCTGAAATAAGAGTAGGGGACAACTGGCTACAGTATAAGGCGTTAGCACATATGTCAGTAGTTTCAATAAGAGACATGCAGCCGAAAAGGCTAGAACTATCAAAAGAACACTGAAGTTTGTTAGTTGGCAGGTAATTCTGTATAGAATAAGAGAATTTAAGATAATTGATACTTTGATACAGGACAAATTTTACTGTTCCAAAATTGGCTGTAATATAGTGGCAAGCCACTTGGCCAGACCATGTTGAAAAGACGTCTCAATGGGAGCCCAGACCTGTGTGTTTTGGGGGAAACCATAGAGAAGGGGGCGGATGGAACCAAGAGGGTCTAATCAAATTAGAAATGTCAGCAGGCAAAACTTTTAACCCAATTGACAAGGCGTTTTAGAACTTAGTCTCAGTAGTTAATGTAGAATCAAATTCATCTATTGGGCCTAACTGAATAAATTTAGAGGAATCGTTAAGAATCATCTCATCTTGTTTACATAACCCTGATAATCAAAGATGACAACACCTCAGCTTTTATGAGCGTACGTAATAACCAAAGATTTATTACGACGAAGTAATTTAATAATCCGATTTTTTTTTTGTTCCATTTGAATTCACAAAACAGAAGTACGCGCGTATGAATGTGTTATGTCACTAGAATTTACCTTAAGGTCACTAACCATGTCAACAGATTCAAGATGAAGTCTTTCTAACTGAGCAAAAAAGACTTCAAACTGAATAAATTTCTTCTCGCTTAATAAACGAGAAGGGATGCAAAAATCTAATACACGCGAAAGTATCAAAAGCTCTAGCATGGACAGCTGGGAAGAAGAAAGATTCAGACCATTCTGGCCAACACTGGAATTAGCAGAACCCCTAAGCATTTTTTTAATTAAATGCTGAAACTTATTCCGATGTTTTGTCGAAAGTCGAGAATTACTACGTTCATGAATGTGCAGTATAATGTAAAAACCGTATCTTATCAAAAAAGGAGAGTAAGCCTATAGTATTATTCCATAATTGATAATATTTTCTATATAATCGGACAAGAACATAAGAAAGCTTAGAGAGAATGTTGGACATAAATGCTTCTTCTATTTTCTCTACTGGATCTAGATTGACCCTTTTAATTCTAAAAGAAACGAAAAGTAGACAGACTTTGTTGGTCAGGCAAAAATGAAGAAAAGACTTGTTAGCTAAAGCAGTTCTAATTTTACTTTTTATTTTCAATAACCAATTCAATCTGCTTATGAAGTGAGATTTGTACCTAGTCTTAAAGTATTTGAAAATTTTATTAGTGGTACGAAGCTGATATGTCCCGGAAAGGGATATATTTGAACGAAGTAGCTAAGTGGTTTTGGCTACTATAACCAAGTAGAATATGGTAGCAATAATCGACTGATACGCGTCGTAGTCGCAGGTAAGAAGTGTAGATCAATGGCGTAGTCCAATGGGCGTCGTTATAGACTTAGCTCTCAGACTAAGGCTCTTGACTCTGTCGTACCTACACGTCCGTCGGTATTTATGACGGACACCAACTAATCATATTCCAGTGAGGGGGAACACAGGTGTACGCATATTCCATTATATCAAAAACTTAATAACCAACATAAACAGACAAAATTTATTTTTAATATTACCGCACATGATAGCAGTTAAAAGAAAAAAAATGAAAAACGAGCTACCTTACTGGTTTCGAACTTTGCTCAACATAACTAAATCGAGGTTAATAAATAGATATACATTATCAATAAAAGGAATGGAAAGTATGAGAAAAAAAATACAGTAGAATCCTTGACAACCGGACTAAGAAGGTCTTCCTGACATGAGGAATTATTTACAAAGTGCGGATGGAAGCTGTTTAGATTAAAATAAAAGAACTGAAATTAGGCTTAACATTTATTTTCAGTGATTTATAGTAAACAAAATAAGATAATGGCGAGTGAAATATAGCGGAATTGATTTAAAGGAAAAAGAAATAAATTATGTAATGCTAATAAAAATTAAATTAATTATGCCACGTACGCAAAAAATATAATGTAACGAGGATTTTTTAATCGCTGTTGCGATTCCTTCTCTTCTAATGTCATTCTCGACTTTTACCGCGTTTCATTTTGCTTTTGTTCTTGAAATTTTTTAAACGAAAGACACTTTTTAACTCTGCGTGCAATCGTCATGGCTGAATGCTGGCTTTCTTTCCATAAAACTGACAACCTTTTCAATAGCTTTTTTTTCAATTTCAGTTCAGGTTTCATCACAATCATGTTTTTTTATTTCCTTGTTCATTGTGACAGTGTGAATGCTGGAGAACAGATTCTTTGGAAGAGTTTATATCATACAATGTTGACTTTCCTATGTTGAACTCGGCCATTAGTTACAATGAACTTTCACCAGCGTCTAGTCTGTTTAAAATTTCCAGCTTTTGCGATGAGTCAAAAGTTGTTCTTTTCCTCTTATTCCCATCATCTTTTGCACCAATACAAGCCATTAGGGTGAAATAAGCATAAGCAATTATCCAAATTTATTTTCATGAAAAACAGAAATTTCATATCAGTTACATATCACCCAAAGAGTTCAAATATATACATCAAAATAATATCTGGGTATGCAGGATTCCGGATATGAGGGATTCCGGATATGAGGCACTCCGGATATGAAGGATTCCGGATATAAGGGATTTTGAATATCAGGGATTCCGGATATGAGGCACTCCGGATATGAATGATTCCGAATATGAGGGATTCCGGATATTATGGATTCCAGATATGTGGGATTCCGGATATGAGGCACTACGGATATGAAAGATTCCGGATATTGAGGGATTCCGGATATGAGACACTCCGGATATTATGAATACTGGATATGAGGGATTCTGAATATCAGGGATTCCGGATATGAGGGATTACGGATATGAGGCACTTCGGATATGAAGGATTCCGGATATGAGGCACTCTGAATATGAAGGATTCTGGATATGAGGCACTCCGGATATGATGGATTCCGGATATGAGGGATTCTGAATATCAGGGATTCCGGATATTAGGGATTCTACTGCAGATTAAATCAATAGGCTACTTATAAATAATGTAAATGTTGGTAAATCCTATTCCCAGAAATTCGGACTGAAAATACAAACCACGGCTTTGAGAGTATGGAAGAAACTGATACATGCCTGTGCGAGCGTCTGTAAAAGGGATTGTGTAGCTGTCTTTGTAATTGCGTATATGGGGTGGGACAAAATTAGTCATACAGTTAATTAACAGTAGTAATTACTTAAACATGTTTCACGACGTGGGAATTGCCACAATTCAGACGCAGAGCTAATTTCGCCGAACTGTTTGTTTTTTAGCACCCCGCTACCACTATTTTTTTTTTTCAATGTCAATTTTTGTGAAAATCTGTGCAAAAAGTGGATCACAGGGCTTATCCAGATTCATAAATATTTTCAGAAAACCTCAACTTCTAATTGGTCAATAAACACACAAGTGGGCGCTGGAATCTACCTACGCAAAAGAGTTTTCCAGCGCGTGACCAAGACAAAAATTTACCGCTTCTTACTTCCGAGCCGATCACATGATAACGTTGCTTATAAATACCAGACACAAGTTCGTCCTTCCTCTTCTTTTTTGTGATTTCATTCGCTTACAACAATGTAGCTGTTAAAGAAATCGCGTCTCGACCCCTTGCGGGCGGACGCTATGAAAACATATTCACACAAGCAGACATATACGTACTTACGAAACTTAATTACGAACTCTACATAACATGCAACGGAAACTTAATTACAAACATTACAGGACATTCACTCCTTCAACTCTTCTGAAACTATAAAGTATATGAACATATTTTCAGCTTTACATAATTCTTTCAACTCTCTCACAGTGACGTCCTTCGTAAGACAATAAACTACATCCGCGTCCTGGGTAAGACGATAAATTACGCCCAACAGCAAGGCCTCTGATCAGGCGGTTTTGAGAAGCGAGGAACCACCACTTAATTGCTGGTGTCCCCAGATCCACCCTGACCTGGCGTCGTAGCACCTGTTGGGGGTCCCAGCTATGTGCAAATAGTTAACCGTCAAATTGGGGTCAAAACACTGTGAAAGTTTAAAAATAGGTCTTAATACCAGAAATACTTTGTAAAAAAATTATTATCAGCAATACATTTTAGGCAAAAAAAAAAAAAAAAATACCAGCAATACTTTTTGACAAGAATAATATTATCAGAAATAGATTTTTTTCAAGAAAAAATATTACTAGCAATATATGTTTGAAAAAAATATTGCCAGCTACAAAAATTTGTCGGCATTAAATAAACCATCGAGGTTGGTATGCCATAAAAAAATCTCTCACAGCGAACATTTTGAGCGGCAAATTGATTCAACTCCTGTGAGCTCAGATAAAAATATTTCATTACTTAAAACTTTAACTTCTGTCATAGGGAAGTAACCCCTATACTTGTGCATCATTACATAAATGTAAATATCAATATTGCCTTGTTATAAAATAGTTTTTTTTTCTTTCTTAGTGTTACATATTTTGTGGTATTTTGCGTTAAATGTAAATTCGAGAGGTCACTCCAACTAACGGGTGTCTACAGTTTCAACAAGATAAGGCAACTCTTCATAATGCTTTGGCAGCAAGAGACAACTTTGACCAAAATATTCAACAACGTTGGAGCTGACGATGTGGCAGCACTCAATGGCCACCATGTTCACCCAACTTAACACCAATAGAATTCTTTTTTTTTTAGTCGTGGGTGGGGTGTGGAGAGGAGTAAAGAAAAATTTTAAGAGAAAAATCGCAAACCAGTCGACGAATTAAAACAGTTTATTTTAGAAGCATTTATTGACATTGGTCGGAATTTGTGTCGTACTGTGTGCCTCAGTGTTCTGGAAAGGTTTGCAAGGTTGAAGGAGGGCATTTCGAGCACTGAAGAGATTAAACATTGTTAAACATATGTACCTTTAATAAAGGCAAATGTAATAGAATGTAAAAAAGGAAGAAAAAAAACCCAGTAAAGTGGATACCTTCTTTTGGTCCACCCTGTATTTACCCGGGTGTATATGGAAAACGACAGATGGGACACTGATGAAAATTAATGCAAATGGTGATAGACAAAGGCGTGACAGTTTTCCATAATTTCTAATTTAAAGTTCGGCGCAAGAACCATTAAAAAGCTCACGGCCTGGTGATCATTTTATAAATCAATAACGACAAATAAGCCAAGCACATTTAGCCGCAGATGTCCTTATTAATAAGTGACACTGCCATATTGTTCTAACGCACGGAAATACCCTACATCCACGGTCTTAATCAGCCACCGAGACAAAAGAACAGTTTGAAAAATTCTGTTAGCAGGTCGTCTGTATCTTCTGGCGAGATTGTGTGCGTGCAAAGGGAATGAAACAGCAATTTTGTTTTTAATTGGGGTACTGTTTGTTTAGTTTAAGATATTATATTACTGTAATATAAGCTGTGTTTGACAAGGTAACAGCTAAAGATAATGAGCTTTTTGTTTGTTCAAATATACACACGGGCAAATATATATATATATATATATATATATATATATATATATATATATATATATATATATGAAAAATATGGTCTCAATGTGTGTTATATTTATGGAATAAAGTGCTCAATATCAGAGATAGGGCGTGTGTAAATGTAAAAGTGAACATAGAAGTCAACACTTAGAGGCGACAGTCTGTTTCATGCTAGACGCAATCGTCAGACCACGAGTGCTGTTATTTTTTCTTGGCTATTTATATATACAGGTCAGTGGTGCATTGTGGGTAGTCTATTTTGGCGGTTATTTTACCGGAAGTTGCTTATTTGTTATAATTTTATAACTATCGCTCGAAGAGACCGTCAGGTCGAAACCATAGTCGTCTTTAATTGACTTCCTGATTTTGAAAGGATATATATATATATATATATATATATATATATATATATATGTATATTTTTAATATAAATTATTTTTAATATAAATTTTTATATAATATATAAATTTTTTAATATAAATTATTAAAAAAATTTGAATTTAAATTTTTAATATAAATTATTAAAACATTTTTTTTAGGAGTGTCGATTTTTGGCTGTTATTTTTGAATGGCAGCTTTTTTTGAGAATGGTCATCTTTGATGGAGTGGGCGTTAAGGACTTTGTGACTGGAGGTGAAGCCATGATATAATTTTCATTGAAGGGGAAGACGGTGCCGAGGAAAAGGCTAGAAGTTACTTTATTCTTTTGAACTTCAGAGCTGATTTTAGTTGTTCTAATGTTTCCTTTTTTTTCAAAACTTGGCTCGTATTTTCTTTTCATCTCTCTCATCTTTTCGGCTTAGATGGTCGGTTCATCACACTTGGAACTGCTAGAGCGAGTGGTACTGTTCGTGTCATTACCAATGGGAGTTTCCGGGAACTGAGGTCCCGCTGTCCGGAGCTTCCCTCTGCTCTTACCAACGACCAGCCATTAACCCTTTTTCTTCTCCGCAACCCCACAAGCGGTTGACAAAGGCTTTTCGGGAGATAGAGACCGCGCATTATTCCCAACGGAGATTTTACCATACCGATCCCAATTATTGGCATGCCCATCACAGACATGACAGAAATAACAGACTCGACAAGAGGGGGAATTGATCCGGCGAGAACCCAAAATCCAGTGGCCCATTTCTCAGAAAGAGGCGAGGTGACTAGTTTTCCCACACTTACAACAGCCGGTCACAATGACCTGCATTTCTGGCCCTCTACATCCAGGAAGTTGGGGACGAAGGTGGAGGCTTCACCATCCAGTATTACCTCAAAACTCCATTCCCCGTTCAGATCGTCAGACGTAGCACTTAGTGTCTGACCATACTGTACGAGATAGGCGGCCAATTGCTCGCCTAAGACTCGACAAGGAACCTCATATACTTTTTGACACTAAAAAGAAAAACACAACTCCTTTCTCAACTCTCTGTAATTCCTGTCAGTGGGGGCCACCAAGAGCTCATCTTCTTTGATAAGATGTTCGTAACTCTTGGCTCTCTTCACGAACTCCGTATTGTTGGTTATACACTTCGAGGGCGAGAGGGGGGGGGGCTTTCTGCAAAAGGGTAAATCCCCGATCGCTATATAATCATTGTTGCTGTTGGTGATGTCTTTGTTATTTTTCTTTTAATTTCTTAGTTTCGGATTCGGATATTTGGTCATTCATTATTCATTTTTTTTGTTGTTGTCGATGGTAATATACTCCTGATACTTATTTATCCGTCGTTTTTTCTTATTAACGGCCCGACTTTTGACATTTTTGAAAACATTGTGGCTTTTTATTTGATTTTTTTATAGGCAAAACAAGGAAAATTTAAAAATAAACAATTGACCGAACGAAAAAACAAAAAAACAGAAACAGTAAAAAAAAACAAATTAAGACAAAAATTAAAGTATTTCCACAAAATGTGGAGGGAAAATACATAAAATAAAATAAAAGTTGTTTAGAGCACAAACAGTAACAATGAAAAAATTAAAACAGAAGAGGACAAACTGTGTCTACCAGGAGACGATGAAATTAAAAAAAAATAACGAGTAAAAATAAAAGAAATTTACTTTAAATACAGGAACAAATTCAAAAGGGGGGCTTATAAATTAAGCAAATAAAAAAATAACAGAATCAAATGCAAAATATTTAAAAAAAAAACAATGATGACTGAAAAAATAAATTAAACTCACCTGTAGGAAAGAAAAGAAGTTCGCCTATCGAGAAAACAAAATGGCCGAAATAAACCGAAAAATAAAAATGAATTTGACAAAAACGTAAAATAAATTTAACCGGGAAATAAAATTTAAAAATTGGGCTTTAAAGAATTTTTTAAAAATAAGGAAAGAAAAACTTAAAAATTTATAACAAAATTAAAAGCAGGAAAAGAAAAATATATCAAAAACACTAATGCTACAAGTAACCTGACGTTGCACCAGAAAAAATAGCTTATCGCCGGGGGTGGGGGTAATGAAAGAAAATTGAAAAAAAAAATACAAAAATCGCAACAGATACAGTCAATGTAAAGTGAATGTAACCAAAATTACTTAAAACTATGCAAGACTTAAAGGGTCAGACACAATGACAAAAGTTAAGCGGCATGCCATATGCGTTGTGTTTTGCTCACCTATTTATATAATACAGGTCATCACTGACCTGTATATATGAATAGTTGAGCATTGCGGATAGTCTGTTGTATTGCATTGTGGGTAGTCTGTTGTATTATTCTAACGGTTATTTTAATTGGCGTAACGGTTGGACTTCCAATTATTCTTTCGAAAAACAATTTTTACTAGGCTACTTAAAAATTGTAAACTGAAAGCAAACAAAAATATACAAAAATTAAATAAATAATGTGATAAAATAGTCAATAATAAATTAAAAAATGTTAATAACCAACATTATAAACTGTCAAAAAATGCATTCAAACCCACTATTATTTCTACTCAATACCCTTAGAATAATAACCATCATATATATATATATATATATATATATATATATATATATATATACTATAATAAAATAATCAGTTTATTTATTATATATATATATATATATATATATATATATATATATATATTATAATAAAATAATCATTAATTTATTATATATATATATATATATATATATATATATATATATATATATAAAAAAAAAGAACAGTCAGTTCTTAGGCATTTATTTTTTAAAAAAGTGCTCGATGCAAAGTAGGCCATAACATTATATATATATATATATATATATATATATATATATATATATATATATATATAATGCCACACAGTGAGTATTGGTGGTAAAAAAATCTGGGTTTCATTTATGCACATGCATATCAACAGGAACAAATTGTAACGTCTTTGCTTCCACCTTATTTCAATCGAACCAATTTAGGATTTCTTCTCCCTATCATACCATTTACTTGCTCTATAAATAATATTCTTAGATATGCGCCGTATTCGCCCAGGGAGTAGGCGGTTACGGCTCTCCACTATTTACTGTACTTTGTAGCTGTTAACAAATGTTGTCTTTTTGTCATTTTTGCTAAATCCTACACCGCAATTCGCGGACTCAAACTATCTCATGCGTTGTTTTCCTCTGGCCCGCTACTATTCAATCTGTCCAGCGACTATCAGATTTTTGAAGCCTTCTCTCCTCATTATGTACGCCATAAATTTCAACTGTCTCTTCCTGATGTATAAGTTTCTTTTTTGTTTCGATTTTCTATAAAACTTCATCGTTAGCCACCTGTTCGTTGCATGGTATCCTCAGCATCATTTTGAATAACTCCGTTTTTGTTGCTTCAAGTCACTTCGTCTTCTGTGAGGATATTGTCCAGCAATCACTGATATATAGGAAGAAAGATATTATGTAACAGTTCAATCCTTTTTGATTCTAACGAATTTTTTTTTCTGTTCCTTAATACTCTGCTTAGCTTTTGAAATGTATTTTGGACTATTCCAATAGACTTTCGGATTTCAGTGTTGCGCATCCCGTCCTCCGTCAAGACACTTTCCAGATATTTAAATTTTTGTATTTGCTTTATTTTGTTATCTCCGATTTGTAATTTGCATTTTGCTAACAGCCATGCATTCTTTTTTCTCGCAGTTGATTTTTAATCGTTTTTTTCTCGCTTTTCTTCTGTTATATACCGTACCTACGAACACTAATGCGTATATCCCAATCCTCATAAATACGTTGGACACTGTTTTAAGTGGGGGGGGGTAATATGGTGTCTAAGTAGTCCACCACTATCAGTGGTTTACCTACTTTGTTCTGCTGGCGAGTATTGTATTTTGTTGATGTTATAAAGATTACTATTTAATTTTCAAACTCCATTTTCGTTATTCCTCATTCAGTAACGCTCTATAGGTTACAATATTAATTACATTCATTATCTATCTATCTATATATCTATCTCAGTACGTTCATATCTATCTATTTCACTGTGTTCATATCTATCTATCTATCTATCTAGCTAGCTATTATATACTGTACCTATGAACAGTAATGGGTATGCCTCAATCATCATAAATACGTTGGACACTATTTTAAGCGGGGGTAATATGGTGTCTAAGTAGTCCACCACGCGCCGTTGTTTACCTATTTCCCACCGCTGGCGAGTATTGTATTTTGTTGATGTTATAAAGATTATCATTCCATTTCCAACCTCCGTTTTTGTTATTCCTCGTTCAGTAACCCTTCCTAGTTTACAACAAATAGATAGATAGATAGATAGATAGATAGATAGATAGATAGATAGATAGTGTTATATACAGTACCTATGAACACTAACAGAAATGTCCCAATCCCCATAAATACGTTGGACACTACTGTAAATGGTAGGGGGTAATATGATGTCTACGTAGTCCACCACTAGCAGTGGTTTACCAAATACACGCCGCTGGCGAGTATTTTATTTTGTTGATGATATATAAAGATTATCATTCCATTTCAAACCTCCGTTTTGGTTATTCCTCGTTCAATAACCCTTCCTAGTTTACAACAGATAGATAGATAGATAGATAGATAGATAGATAGATAGATAGATAGATAGATAGTGTTATATACCGTACATATGTTCACTAATGGGTATGTCCCAATCCTCATAAATACGTTGGACACTATTGTAAGTGGGAATAATATGCTATCTAAATAGTCCACCAAGAGCAGTGGTTTACCTACTTCACGTCGCTGGCGAGTATTGTATTCTGTTGATGTTATAAAGATTACCATTTCATTTTCAACCTCCATTTTGGTTGTTCCTCATTCAGTAACCGTTTTTCTAGTTTACAACACCTTCATTACTTTCTGCAAGATTTTTTGTTTTCTTTTCGTGTCTGCTATCAACACTGCGTCTTCTGTATATTTTATATTGTTAAGATTGTGGACGCCAATAATGAATCCTGGTAGGACTTCTAGTTCTCTCAAAATCGCCTTGCTGTATAAGTTGAATAAGTCTGGTGAGAAGACATCTTTGTCTTACAACCCTTTCTATTTTGGCATATCTGCTGTAGTCAGTTTCTATCAGTATGCAGGCGGTATTCTGATATTATAGGTTAATATCCTTCCTAAATACATCAAGGTTTTTGAGCAGTTCCAGCTGATCTTTATGGCATAGTTTATCGAAATTCTTTGCATCTCTATTTATAAAAGGCAGGAAGTGTGTGTGTGTGTGTGTGTGTGTGTGTGTGTGTGTGTGTGTGTGTGTGTGTGTGTGTGTGTGCGTGCGTGTAACGAATGCACGGCCGCAATTTTCGACGGATTTGCACCAAAATTTACATGCACGTGCTCCAAGTTAGCGGGAAGGCCAAGACCGACGTTGCATTTCCCAACTCTTATCAATAGTGGAAATAATCGAGTTTTTATGCTTCTACGTCAGTTTTCATGTAGTTTGCGGCCATTTTATACTGGCCAGAATGAGAGCTATAGCTGGCTGCCACGAATAGGCAGGAAGATTCTATTGGCGAGCTTGAGAGCCAACAGCTGACTGACACGAATGTTAACTAGAATGCTAGCATGCAAAAAAAATAATCGATAGCTGCATTCGTCACAAGTAGGAAAAATTTAAATCTGCATGGCACTTTTACTCCAATTGGCTCATTCGCTTGCTTAAACTCAACGTTGATTCTGATTCCGCAGAACTGGGTTGGGTGTGAAAAAAATATTTGTTGTTAACATTCTTTTTTTTCATTCGGTTTTCCAGTTACGAGTCGTTTTTTTAAAGCTGGTCGTTTTGTGTTCATTTTGTTTAGTTCTTTTTTCGTAACGGATTTAATGTTTAGTATAAAGCTTAGAAAAAATTGAAGTGTGAGATAGGCAAGAAGTAAGGCATGTAGCAACATCAGCACGGCAAAGGGCACTCCTTTAAAGGCAAGGAAGGGCAAAAATATTTTATGCCAAGTGATAGCGATTGTTGTATGAGTCGCACGATTATTGAATCAAGCACGGGCAATGCCGGGCCAGG